>VXAL01003589.1:371433-459516 GCA_013399475.1 Chauna torquata
ATAAGAAAATACTTTAAAAACTAAAAAAAGATTTTACAATCCTCACTTCTTTCTCCAATCACAATCTATTTTGTAAAAAATCCATAGAGTTTTTCTTTGTTGTTTCCCCATTAACTGTGAAAAAATCTTAATTTCTACACTGAGCAATTTATTCAGGAAATATAAAGCCTTTCCTTCTTCTCCAAGTGCACAACGTGCTACTAAAAACATCCAAGGTTCTCTGGGCCAAAGTAACAGCAACATGGTTTCTCTTTTGTACCTGGACAATCTGTTTTCGTGTTGGTATCAGCTAATATTTGCTGAATGTCTGCCACATTTCTTCACACCCATTCAATGAAGATGTTTCTTTGCGTAAATGAAATAGCAGTTGTGGAAAACATCACTTTAGCAAAATTGGTGCTTCCTGCAAAGAGTACTGAGGTATTTCTCCTTTTCACAAAAGGATCAATGTTCTATTTAAGAAAAAGCACTGGATTGGTTTTATTTATTTTTAAAGTATTTTCTTATTATGCTTTATTATCTATCATACAATCTCTTCACTGTTTATTTGTCTGCTTCTCTTTGCAATGTGAATAGCTTTGGGGAAGATGGAAACTAATGACCTAGCTAAGGTTTTAACCCAGACCCCCTAGTGTTTTACCAGCTGTGCTATTAGGTTAACTGGCTGAATCTCCTCTGCTTCTCTCTCTCTGATATTACAAAACCCTGTCTATGTATAGCATGCAATAATGTTTAAATTTTTCCCACCCCTAAACCTCCCTCAGCTACCGCCTAGCCTTGAAATTCATATAATCTATCACTGATAAATTAGAATCTGGGGAAGGATCAGACAGATTACCCATATGTTAGCTAGAGAAGAAATATCTAACCTTTCCTAATGCAAACCTTGCCTAATGCTCTCTGATGTAAATTTTAAGTGCAGAGAAGGAAAGACATTTGTGGAAATGTTGATAAACAGACAGAGGAAAAACACATTGCTCATCCACTACCTTAGACATAATTTGTTACTGTAACATGCCTTGTGCAAGATGCTTTTACTATGGTGCTTGGAAAATCAGGCTAATGGTGAATTGCAGTACAAAAACACACCTCCCAACTGAACCTGAAGCAAATCCTCGATTCCACTGGGTAGCTTGGGCTGCTGGAATTAATCTGAGTAGCAACGTGAAAAACCTGAGGAGCCTGCCTGCTGTATACAATCAACATTTGTCTAAGTTTCCCTAATAACATGCATACTTATGAAAATCACAGAGGAGAGCAAAGAAGGAACAGCATTTTTCAGTGTGTAATGTGCAAGGCCTGCAGGCTTAATGGTCTAAATCTCAGGTTTGAAAAATTTAACCTCCCCAGAGACTCCTGTTCAAAGGTTCCATGGCTCAACTCAGATCTTCTTTTTCATGAAGTAAATATATTGAATACCATGAGATATATATGGATTTTGCGGACATGACTAAAATACACACAACGTCTTATTTCTGTCTTGTATGCACGTAAAATAAATCATAATATTTTTCAAAAATACAAAATCAGCATGTTGTCCTCAGTCCCAAATGTCTTCGTCTCGGTCTTATTTTACCATGAGTTATGATTCGACTGATTCTTCCCTTCCTTGATTTGCAGCTGTTCCCTGACGAGTGTTTATTCTGCAGCCTTTTGGGATCCTTTGGGATGAAAAGAACTATCTAGTGTTAGCTATTAATACACACATTATTGTATAGATTTCAGCTCACTGCCCTACATATGAACTTAAGAAGGCATAAAGGACCTTAGATCAGAAGTTCTCTTTTAAAGAAGCTTCATAAAAAGGTTAACTGCGGTGCTGAGGGAGCAGAGTGTCCTTGAAACGATGATGCCATTAAGCAGGCAGAGCAAAGGTGGCTCGGAGTTTATAGGCCATGATGGGAAGCCGTCCCAGGGACAGGGACTGCCACACTCACAACTTTACAGCGAGCTTGGTGACAGGGACATCGAGTGACACTTTGTCAAGTTCTTCATCAATGGCTGCTTGTAGCTTACTTCACTCCCTAAGCCCAGAGGCAGGGAGTCTGAAGTCTGTCTAATGAAGTCAGTGGAAACTTTTCTATTGAGAAGTCTCTGTGCTGGCAACTATATAAACTCTCTCAGAATAATTCAATTCTACTCCCTAATCTCAGAAAGAGAATCCACAATTTAGTTTAAAAAAATGAAATAAAGATTCATCCCCAAGTATAACAAGATTTAACATCAGCAAGAAGAAAGCAATGACCAGCTGCCAGTATACAAAATTTACTTGGGAGACCTGACTCCAGGTTTTGAATGTACAGATATTATTATCTACTTTAAATTCTACTTCTGCAGTTTTGCTCTCTCCCAGAGTGGCTTATCACATGTAAATCATACCCTGTCCTCTTGCAGCTCTTCTTGCAGATAGCCAACACTGCTGTATATTTAGTGCACGCCACAACTAATCAGATCAACCTAAAGCTGACTCTAGCTGGTGTATGTCTGAAATCCAAGCACAGCCTGCAACCAACATCCTGAAATGGCAACTGATTCCTTTAAGAATTAACCTAGTTTGGCACAGTAGTATCACTTCAAATGCTTTCAAAGCAAGAAAAGCAAGTCTTCCTTCAATGCATGACAGACGAACAGGCATAAAACTATTCTCTGCCACAGTTCAGTGTGAGAACCAGTAACCTTTTATCCCAAAGAGCTTGATTACTCGTCATAAGGCGGACACATTGCAGAGCAAAAGCTTACATTGGTACATGATGTAGCACACTCAACAGGTGCAAAAAGGGGGCTTCTGGGTGCTATTGCAACAAAAACAGCAAAGAAGTGTGCTTACATTAAACAACAACAATAACATCCTCTCATCAGACCAACACAACATTTCAAATTAAAGGAAAATTAAATGACTTTTTTATATCCAACTTAAAGCATCAGGATTTTTACAATCAAATTAAAAAAAAAAAAACAGCAGTAAAAAACAATGATGGCCTGATCCTGTCAAAGATTGTTGATAAATTTAGTGCTCACTGAACTGAGAAACTAACGTTAACTTTTTGAGTCACTACAGAAGTTTAGTGCATGGCTCAATGCATGGCTCTGTCTTCACATACAGATCAACTCTATATGCTCCTGTGCATCCTTTAGAAGTGGGGATGGGAGTGCTGATTTGGCCTGTCACATCACTTGTGATGAAAGAGATGTTTTACACAGCTAACCCTGTAATGAAAAAATTCCCTCAAAAGACATGTGACAGTTTCAGCTACAGCCTGTTTTTTTCTCCTTACATGAAGCACTTTTCTGGCTGTTGAGGGCACAATTCATCTAACCCCAGTTTTCTGGGCATGAAGATTGTCTCCCAACCTGACATGGTGTTCCTGTGTACCAGCTGGAGCTCAGCTCCTCTGTACTGACCCACTTGGAGAATACTAGTGCAGAAGAGGCACTCAAACATACCTGTGGCTTTGCACTCAGTGCATGTCTCAAGCATCTTTCTTTAAGAGCCTGAAACACTTCAGTCTGCATCAAGTAAACTTATTACCAAGTCTGATTTAACCTTAAGTGGTGTCATCGTTAACATGGCAAGCAGAAGAATTTTAATGACAAGAATCATTTTATTCTCTAGCTCCTCAGTGCTCTGAATAGATCCCAAATCCCCAAATGAGAGCAAAAAATGTATTCGCAGGGAAAAAGTCTTTTTAAGATCTAAAAGCAAACTATAGTATCTTTTTTGTTGCAATAAGAATTCTTTGATCTATTTTCTTCCTTCTAGTTTCTTTTTTTTTAAGAAGAAAATAGATTTCAGGTAAAAGGATCTCTACTATCAAATGTCAGTATTAAACCATAAATCTGATCAGGAACTGTAGGGGCAAAACACCAGATTGGTATTCTGTCTTCCATGCAAGCAAAAACATTTATATTTTGTTAGAAGAAAATATATGACAGTGGAATTCATGTGATGACTGTGTACAAATAAGCATGCCCACAAAACAGTTAGAGGGGATAAAAAATACCTATATGAAATCTAATGGGCAAATTAGGAAATTGTAGTTACAGAAATTCAGTTGCTACTTCGTGTTTATAGGGAAGCACAAAGAGAACATCAAAATGCCTGATCACATCCCATCTGTTACTACCTCTTGCTGGATAACATCTTGGCTGCCAAAAAAGCCATTTAAATTTACTATATTGCAGCTACTGATAAATCTCACTTCTGTGAAGATATAATACTAAATAAGGTCTAGATCTGAGGATAAAGCTTACAAGCACCTGTGTCAAAAAGATACCAATTTTGCTTAGTATAACACCTGTACTCCTACAAGCCTGTAGTTTCTTACTCCCTGTCCCTGTTTGTGATATGTTTTTAATAGAGCATATAACTGTACCACAATCCTCAAAAGCTGGATCATGTCAACAACAGAAAGAAATAAAGAGCCAGAATGGAAAGAATGATCTAGGTACTGGGAGGAGGTGATGGAGAAGAGGAAGGCTACTATTCAACAACTGTGGAGGTGCTTATTCCACGCACTTTCCACACAGATCTGACAGGCACAGAATGGTGCCATGAAACTGCCTCCAGCAACGGAATACATTTTCCAGCACATCACAGCAGCTGCAACAGCATCAATTCTGCTTGCAATCCATGTCCAAACAGAAAAGTTCTCAGTGGTCCTATTTCAGCATATCTCAAGGACTAATTAAATCCTCATTACTATCTTCTAATTATTCCAGTGCTCTGGGATTTCACTGAGCAAGTCCCCAGTGGTGCATTAGATGAAAAGGGTTAAATAACCTGTGTTGATTTTGAGGCTCCAGATCTATTTCAGACCTTTAGCATATCATCAGCATTATCATGAATATTTAACTACTTACTGCTGTGAAAATTATAAGGGGAAAACAATTAAAGATTTTTTAAAAATTAATTCTGACCCATATACATTTGCACTAATAAATAAGGCTTCTTTAAGTATCCCCATTATAAGAGTGCTTGCTGGAGTAATAACATGAAGTCATTAACTGTTTCCATTAAATTCAACGGTTTTCAGGAGCTCCCAATTCACTATTTTAATATAAGATTGAAATTGGATGTGTACATACCCAACTTGATAAGCATGAAAAACATTACTTAAAATTGGTATGTTTTCTAAGCTTTTTCAAAATTAGGTAAGGAACTATTCATTTCTCCAGAAGTGAAAGTGTCTGTTTCAACATTACTGTGACACATCTTCTCCTATTAGTGTTTCCATACATGAATATCCATATAGACATCTCCTAATGGACATCTCCGTTAGGTTGCAAAAGAAAGACTGGAAGTGTAAGCTAATGGTCACGATAGAAGACTTCTTTTTCACACTTCAGGAAACTAGTTCAGGGGGTTAATTTGGATATGCTGGTTTCTATTTCATCCACACAGATACCTTCTGGTGCACAGAGCAGCACTGGCTACTGAGCACATCCTCAAAGTGCAGGTTCCAAAACTGAAACAGATGAGGTAGGTTGGTACAGTGGAGAATAGGGAACTCAAGCAACTGTACTTCAATTATTCACCAAATGGGTACAACAGCTGAGGTATGCCTGCTTCCCTGCCTCTAGGGGCTGATGTAACTGAAGTTTACAAAAAGCTTTGACTTCAACAAATACAAAAAATAAAAAAATCTACTTTTGATTACAGTAAAGAAAAATCTGGAGTAGCTATATAAGAAACAAAGAGCAAAACATGGATCCCTCCCAGCACTAAGTTTCAATGACTACCTTCAACAGTCATGACTACATTTTCATGTGTTATTCTCAAGTAATGGTAACTACTAGGATTCAACAGCAGCTAAATGCAGTAGGTGAGCCAGTATGGCTCCTCCTGCTTCTCCAAGAGATGTCTGAACCCAGTCCTGCACAGCCTGCTCCCTCCAACTCCAACAGTTAACTAAGTTATACGGGACTTCAAGTACCAGTACTCTGAAAGACTTGTGAGCTGAGATATAGGATATACACATAGAAATACAAGGAATTTCTTATTGCATATGTAGACAAAGCATGTTGGTAGAACTGAGATAGTTTCATTGACTGGGCATCAAACATTAGTGACTGGTAACTGCTTCTAGGATAAGAAGTGGGCTACCTACAGCAGCACGTTCCCTTTATGCAAAGCCAGATCCAAATGTACTAGTTTGACATGAAAAATTCAAATTATTTTAAAAACATGAGCATTTTTATGCTACTATTACAAGACGTATAGAACAAGCTATATAAAAAGATGAAGAGCATAGAAAATCCAGTCTCCCAAGAAATTCCTATTACTGTACATACATACATATGTTACCACTCCCCCTCCTCTCACACAGAATGTACATGTAAAAATATGCTCATTGCTTCATACTGCACTGTATGACACTGTTTGCCTTAGGCAGGCAAACATAAGAAATCCCAGCTGGGTGCTGAGCAACCATGGAAAGTAGGATAAAATATAATCAAATACTTTAATAACAAAATAAAGATGTGTAAACTTAATGGTTCAAGGTAGTGCTTTAGCATCCAGAAGTGCTACAGCTCAGACTCCACCCGATAATCAAATTTCACAATATCCAATAGACAACATTTTGTTTTCCAAGTATTGAAAGCAAAGGATTCTATTCAGGAAACTGTTAGCAGCCTGTTCATTCAATTCTTTCTCTAAACAAGGAAAGAAACGTTATACAAAGTACTAAAACAAACAACTTTACCTTATCCCATGAAGGGTCTCTAGGCTTTTTGTTTTCATTTTCTTTTCTTTTTTTTTTCTTTTTTGGTAGAAAGTGTATCAGTAAGCTATGAGTTTAAATTACTGTAACAGATGCCTATGGATCAGGTGTCCTTAGCAGCAACGATTTTCTGCTCAGGTTTTTATCAGTAAATGACAAGCACCTTCCCTTTGAGTGCCCATCACTCCCCCTTCTTCCTTTCTTCAAGTTCAGTGGAAGCCCGTTCAAGCAAGCAAAGGAATCAACTAATGTAACAGCCTTTTTAAAAGGTGAAGTTTTCCATTTCAAAGGAGCCTCTAATCAATGACAGGGCGCAAAAGGGAATGCACGCATGTTTATGCACATATAATGCAGACTTTAGAGAAGCTTTGGGGAACACGTTCCGCAAAATCAATATGACCTAGCTAGTTACAAATTTCGTAACTTCTGCATGAAACAAATGGACTTCTTGTACAAGCTGGGTCACAAGGATCATGCATATTACACCAGATTTTACATATGAAATGTGCAAAAATTGTGTTAACACTCCCAAACACATTTCCTCTAAGAACATACCCACAGTTCTCCCCCCAGTAGACAAAGAACAAGACTACATCAACCTGTAAATTTTATTTTCCTCACTGTTATTTACTTGTCTGACTTCCCAGTTATGGTAGCTGTCTTCTCTGTTTTACTTCTGCATGCCCCTATGTCTCCCCCGACCATACACTGACACTCAGTTTTGTTCTCTAACAGCTATTGAAAGGTTCAACCAAACCTTACAGCTCCGTCAGATCCACCTAGCTCATCCTCCAAAGCCAGGTGAGGAACACACACCGCAGAAACAATTATTACTGAGCAGTATCACATTTTGTGCCAAGACCCAATCATGCCAAGAAATGCACACATCTTTCTGAGATGCTTGGGTCTTCACAGCCTCAAGCTGATCCATTCCCATTGTCTTGTGACATTCTGTCCTACAAAACATAACACATTTGTATCGGGTACTGAGGCCATTCTTTTTTCACCAAGCATGTACATTACTCTAAAACAATTTTAAAGGGAAAATAAGTCTCCGCACTAACAACTGTGTATAAAGAATGACCTGAAAAGGAAATAAAACAAATGAATTGAGTGTGGAATTTTCTATTTAATGTTCTCATTTATCAGCATTCCTGGAGGAGGTGACATCCAACACAGAAAAACAGCAAAAATTAGGACTCTTTCCTCCTCTTTGTGAATTCTCTTAGTTTCTCCTGGATGCTGTCCCAGAAATTTGTCATTCTGTGAGTTCAACTTGTTTCACTGTGAGAAAACTTCTAGTATTTATGGTATCCCCATATGGTGCTACTTGGAATATTTCTGGTAGCAAGACACTTTAGGAGGGGCATTTCATAAATAACTGCATGTTTATCACAGTTATCATGTGTCTGTTTTGCAAGCTTGTTGCTGGCACACATTAACCACTGCATGGACAGGCTGCCCAGTTTACAGCAGTTGATCGTATGGCCATGAAAGAAAGCTGTGATAATTCTCTTTTCATGAGCTAGGGAGGAAGGAGGCAAAATGAAAAGGGCTTAAAGTTTATAAACAGTAACATTAAGAGAAAATAATTCTCTGTTTATTTTGGCAAGCATTTGCTCAGAAGTAATGTTTTAGAACAGTGCTGCTGCCTGCAAGGTTTTTCCTTGTAAAAGTTCCAAATCTTTGAACCATTTGACCCAAATAGTTGATCTCCCTTTATATTTAAAGATATTTCTATTTCTATAGCTGGCTAGAGGACTAACTATCATGTCGATGCAAAGACATCAGAGATGAGAATTCTAAGAAGAGTATCAAAACTGCACTGCTTGTAGTTACCACTGATTTTATCGTACTTTCTATAGATCTTAATTCCAAGACAGACAACAAAAAATTGAATTTTCTAGGACATAAATCAAGCATTTACTGCTGATATACTTTGGATATTCACCGTATTTTAAGAAAGCCTTGTTTCCAATTATGTTTTGGTAAAACCTACTATTCAATTGCTCTTTCCCCAGAGAAGGAAACCCCCAGAGCCTTTTAAAATAAGGACTGTCATTATTTTCTCTGGGAAAAGGAAAAAAATACCAGGAAATCTCACATTGCTCATGTGCAACTTAAAATGAAGGCTGCACTTGGCACCAACTATAAAAAAGACCCAAACACCTAACAAACCTCGGTCCTGTGGCATTGGTGACTGGCTCAAAGCAGGGTGGGAGCTTGATTCCGACTGGCTGCCAGGAGGCTGCGGTGGCATCTGACTGCCTGTAACAGAGAAAAAAGGGAAAATAGACTTGCTTTTAACATTGCAATGCACAAAACCAAGCTTTGCTGCATTTTTGAACCACTCAACATCAAAGGAAGTACCAGCTGTATAAGTTAAAAACAGAGCTCAACAGGTCCAGCTTTTTTCACTTTCTTTTTCTTCTTTTTTCTTTTTGGTTTTGGAAACCCACGGACGAAACATGCATAAACATATTTAGCAACAGGCATGGCAAAATGTACAATTTTGTATTGAGCGAGTTCCCAACCTCACCGACACGATCCAATTTATAGCTGCAAATCTCCTGACACACATTCCTGTTAGAGAGTTTAACAAAACCCAAGTCTGCTGAACAATAGGGCTCATCCTGCCGAGCTTAAACTGGCCTCCAGCCAGGCAGACGTGGCCCACTGCCAACAATATTACCAATGAAAAATTCAGTCAATACAAAAATGACTAACAACAACAGTTTATAAAGTATTTCAATGAATCAGTGGTTTTAATGTTATTTAAATGTCCACACAGAACACAGGAATAAAGAGTAATACATAGGTGCACGTGGTAAACGTGAAGCATGTTTGAAAGGGATCAGACAGAAAAGAGGTATCTTATTATTCAAATAAAGGTAAAGGGAAGATATTTGCTTACTGAAATGTCCATCCAGAACAGACAGGCTCATTTCTATGGTCTCGCTCAAAAGACACCCACAGTTTATCCACTGTTGTCCATCCACCCAAAGAGAAAGAATGGCACACACAATGCTGCGTGTGAGGCTTAGGACACTAAATCTTCCCTTTCAATATTACCACATGGTGCCTAAAGCAGGTGCTTACTGCACTGACGAAAGACCGAAGTCTCTTCTCTGGACCACAATTCAGCACCATGTCCAGCACAGGGTTATCGCTACCCTCCTCGCACGGCTGCAGCACGGCAGCAGCTTCATGCTCGACACCCAGCCTGCTGCGGCACGGGCAGGAGGAAGACCAAGAGCTGGACGTTTCCTAGACTCCTGGTCGCTGCTGGTTTGAGATGCATCTGCTCTCGACAGCCAAAGCAGCTTGAAGACCACCTCAGGTTAGGCAGCAAATATATATTTTAAGCACTTAGCCACTGCAGTGACGAGCACGGTATAAATAGCAGCAGACAGATTTATATCCCTTATCCTCAGAAACTGCTCAGATTGTTTTCCATTTAAAAGAAATGGAAAGAATAAAAACACATGAAATAGATTTGTGCCTGCTGAGAATCATTTCCTTGTGCTTAGCAGCCACCCTTTTTAAATGGCTGAGGCGAGGATCCTGTGGTTATTTCTGGAGCTGGGAGCAGAGCTGAAGGAGAGCCAGCAGGGGTTGCTCTTTCTTTAGAGCTATGAAGTGCCCAAAGCTGGAAATAAACCGAGGAAAGGAGACGTGCCTGCCCTGCCCTGCCTGCTTCCCAGCTTCAGAGCCACCAGCTATGGCGGGCCTGCGCACCGACGCCAAAGAAATGAGAGAATTATAACGAACAAAGGGAAAACCCATAAAATGTAGAGCGTAACCACCGCCCAGCTACTTGCATGAGGTGCCTCTGCACTGAGAAACATGACAGGCAACACGCGTACGAGCGGCTGTGACACCTGTCTCAGAGATGCAAATGCCAGACTGGAGGCAGCGGTTCCTCCAAAAGACCAAGGATCCAAAAGACTCAGCGCCCACGGCTCCGGGATCCACAGCCCATCCGGGAACTCGAGGGCGTGTGACGATAATACACCGGCTTACATTTCGATACATTGCTCAAGAGCGGGCTGTGGCGACAGCAAGCACCTGCACGGTAATGAACTCTTTCTGCTTGATGGAAAGGACTCGGTGACGCAAGATGGTAAACAAGCAGTATCGCCATGCTGACACGGGGTGCTGCCACCACCACTGCGCGTGCCCGAGGCACCGCTATCAGAGAGAATACTTCAAGTAAATCTCAACTGTGTTTTAAACTGTGTTTAAAAATCTGAGATTTTAGAAATACTTAATAATAACAGTAGAGGCCGAGATACTCCTGACTGCACCCCACAGCTCCCAATGGCACCCCCGTTAGGTGGAGGCTTGGCAAACTTTAAGAGACATTAATATTGCATGGAAGATCTATACTACACAACATATTTTGAATACGTTTATAGCAGGTCTTTAACTTTTTACATTGATAATAAGTCCAAATATCTGGCAGAAGCCTTATCCTGCCCATGCAGATGTGCAAGCACAGACAGGGAAACTCTAGAACAGAGTGTTTACGACATGTTACAAAGAAAACATTTTCATCTGCATCCTTCAGGAATACAAACTCAGGAGTTTTGCAAATTCACTGAAATTGTTTACGGCCTCTGTAAACATTAATGCTATTTTTAGTTCACTTTTTAAAGTTTGCATTCTAATTTTTTTCTTGGTATTGAAAGAAACTGGAAACCCAAACTTTTGTTTCACACAAGAAAACAATTCCATAAACAGGACAACCAACTCTACACACATTCAAACAAGGAATGAACTTGCAACAGAAGTGGCCATTATGCTAATTATCAGTCGGTGCTACAAATTATCCAGGTGCTGGACAAGCAAAGTATTGCACAAAAATATTTTCAACGGGCCTGCCATTTTATCCTTAGAAGTGATCTGAAAGGCAAAAGGAGGTTAAGCACCCAAATACCTTTGAAGGCTTGAACTGAACTCTTAATTTGGGTATCTAACTCCTATTGATTGGGAGCGGATGACAGGACGTTTAAAAACCTTTGAAGATCCTGTCTGCCATGCTTTTTAAGTTTCTTTGTTAAGAAAAGAAATGACCTTAAAGATTTTCCATTTCTTTCCTTTAAATGATATTAATCCATCTCCCTTTCAACCAGTATTGTAGTTGGTATTCTTGGAAGCCGCTTTAAATTATACATTAACAGACTTTTGTATTTTATTAGGGAAGGAAAATTTCTACAAAAGAAAACAACCTCTTTTCCTTTTAAACATCAATTCTACAGCTATTTAAGAGGAAAAAAAAATTTTTTTTTTTCTGACAGACTACTGCCTCCTTTGACCCAACGATATGCAGATGGAAGTTTAGACAGGAATGACCTTTTCCCATGTTTTGTACAGTATTGTTGCCACATTGGTGAGATACTCTACCTGCCAAAACTTACGCAAATTCAACACTACAGATGTTTCACAATATTTTTATTATGCAAAATCACAGCAAATACACTAATGCATGTTAAAAGGATAGATAATGCCACACTCATTCTTTCACCTAGATTCAACATGGGAGCAAAATGATTTTAAAATTTATATAACTACCTTAAAATTAGTTGTTAAAACTACCAAAAGCAGCAGCTTACTTTATATCGTACATCTATTTTTAACAAAGTAAAGTCAGTTGAAGAGGTGAGAGAATTTAACCTACTTAATAACATAGTTATAAGCTGGTTTTCTATTTTTAAAATTATATTAGAAATGCTTTTAAACATTTTGCATGAGATTTTGAAAATCTATGCTTGAAATAGAAGAGACTGCACTGTACCTTTGGAAAAGGTGGTCTGAGAAAAGTACTAAATGGTGATTGCATTATAACTATAGCCATGAAATCTGCAGTTAAAGTGTAAAAAGTAAATTCCTTAGAGCCAACATAGCAAGAAAGAGCAGACCTTTGATATCCTGCTGAGGAGGGGTCCTTATGATGAATTACTGCCCAAATCAGTAACGTTTTGAAACATGCTGAGGGCTCTCTGCTCCCATCAATGTAATGACACTGGAAGACACTCACTAGTGGTACTCTGTACCGCTCTGGACAATACCTCACAGAATTGTGCCTGAACAATTGAATCAAGAAAGCACTTCCGTGATAACAGGTTCCCCCTGAGAAATTACTAGTTAAGGAGGGAAGGAAGGATATCAGTACAAGAATTTTAAGATGCATGAGGAACTGGGAAATGGGGGCCAGGGGAACTGATCACAGAAACAGACTGTGTTGAAAGGCAAACATCAGGCTATAGGAAAGTCAGAAGTTAAAGATCTTGTGGGTTGTCTCTGGGACAATTCTCAATCTAATTTACTAATTAAGCACCAAGACTGTATCAATGACATTGGTTAACTACAAAGTAGGGAAGCATAGTCAATACAACAGATGATCAAAACACTATCTAGGAAACTGGACCACCTTTTGTTTTGGAGTAACAAAAATGCAAAAATCTTTACTTACAGACCAGAAAGAGGCCTTTTCTAATTGAAAAACTATAGGGTTATCAGTTAGAAATGGGAGAAGGCAAGGAGGGAAAATCTGACTGTATTTGTTGATGATTACAGCTAACTATTTGCTGTCACACTGAATCAAACAAATATATTACCAGGATGAATTAGGAGAATTATTTCCAGTAGAGGTAAGGAAACATAATGCCATTGCTGACGTGCCACTGATGAGCCCTCATGCACACAAAACCAAAAAAGCCTAATGCTAACTGGAATGGGAACTTAGAATGGCTATGAGCATGACATGACAGGAGACTGAAGGAGCGCATATTTAGCACGGCAAAAAGTAAAGCTTTTATTTTGTGACTTCTTTTTAAAAATATATTTGTGGCTAAATATCAGGGAGGAAAAAGAGCACAATGTTTAGGATGATAATCAAACCATTACTGGAATTTGAAACAACTTCCTTTTAGGAATAATGAGGTCCAGGAAACCTAGTGAGTATGAAGATGAAACCTGATAAAATAATGGGGTTATATCACAGTCAATGTGACAGCAAAGGCTCACAGGCCGGAAGGGACACTCTGTCTCAGATCCCTACATCAGAAATGAAAGATCATAAATAGGCTTCTGTATGGGATTGCTTTAAATGGGCTTTTCAGGAAATTGGAAGCGAGGTGCAAATGACCTCAAAGGAAAGAAGTTTTTCTATGGGCAGCATAAAGGGAGACTGGTCATGTGGTCTGTAGTCTCTCTTTCATCTTACAAAGCCGATGACCCCTAAAGAAGAAAGATTATTTTCTTCCTTAATTTATGCATTGTAACCAAGCTTCCTGCTGTATCAACAGTATTTTTAAAGTGAGTTACTCATCTGAATAAAAAACAAATGTTGCCTGCATATCTCCCATATTAAGATGCACAAAATATTAAAACCTTCCTAATATCCATACAGTAAGAAGTACATTAAAAGGTCAGCGACATGAGGACCCTTTCAGATTTTCAGATCCATATCTTGGCTACCCGCACAGCCAGGGCCCTGCTGAGCCACCCAGGAGGGAAATGTAGGCACCAGTGCTCAAACCAAGACTCCTGGCTCTGCTCAGCACCACGCTGCAGCTAACAACCCCTTGCTAGTGACAGCAGCGCTGGCAATCCACAGCTGCCTTCCACTCAGCTGATTTCCACCTCTGTGACCCGGGAGCTCAGGACGAGCCTGGAGCCCTCCAGCCCTGGGGTGGTTTTGGCCACTGGTGCGCGGCTTTCTGAAGGTGAGACCACAAGCAGCTGATTTGTTCCACCGCAGCAACGCAAAGCGGCTGCAAATGTGAAGATTGTCAACTTAAGCCCAATTTATGGATGTTCTACACTGCAAAGTTATCAAAAAACACTGTTAGGCCTGGCCCTGATTTTCCATATTGCTTCTTAAAACAAATGCATCATTCTCCTAAGACACTGGATTCACTAACATACGTGAGTATTACTCACAAGCCATGTCAAATCATCAAAAGGTAAAAATCTTCTTGTCTTCTCAAAGTACAGAATTCTCAGACTGCTGCTCCTTAGAAGTCACACGCCATTTCCTTTTCCATATTTGTATTATATTCAACATATCAAGGACCAGGTTCTGAGCAGGTTCCATAGAGATCAACGTAAAGTAAGTGCTAAACTACTCTAAAATCTGCATTAAAAAGTATGCAACACTGAGTTAAGGTGGCCTGCAGAACCTTAGCTCTGACTTTTCTTCACATAAATATCTTTATTTCATGACCGGAAGCTACTTGTTTGATATGATATAACATTCAATTCTAAAACAAAGATGACACTGACAGGATGAGGTAGCTATTCAATATCTTGTTTCATCCTCATTATTCAGTGTGTGGTCCCAAGATATTACTTATGGAACATCATCCAAATGTCACCCTCACTACAGAATAATCCATTGTATTACGGGCCTTTTTTTTTGTTTAAAAAAAAAAAAAAGAGAGAGAATTAAGTGGCTGAACCTGGTGTCTGCCAAATTGGACATTCAGGTTTTATTCCCAGGTGGTGTAACCCCCAAGTAAGGTGTGAAGACTTTTAAGAAATACTCAGGAGCATAAAGTGAAATAATTGTTAGTACTACCTAAACTGACAATGGGCTGAGCGTCAAGTTGCAGGAAAGCAAATATTGCCCTGCAGGCAAAAGCTTACTTTGCTTAGGAGGGAAAGGGAGCAGCAGCAGCCACCGCAGGAGGCCCTGTGTCATCTAAGCCCCATCCAGAAGCCACCTTGGTGTATGGACCAAAGTGAAGCACCACAGCATCACGGATTTTTTTCCTTGAGATTCTGGCAAGAAGCCCAAAGCCAGCTGTCAAAGGAAATTCTCAAAAGGCTGCAACTCATCCAAATACGAATGGATTTTCAGTAGGCCATAGAGAGCACCTGTCTGCCTGACAACTATTACTCCTCTCCAAAAAATTTCAAAATCCTGCTGCAAATCAGGAAGGCACTAGAGCCCCTCAAAATTAAGGATACATCATTTATTTATTTATATAAGTGAAGGTATAAGCCTGTCTAAACCTAGGGATCACTGCTTCCCTATCCTCAATAACACCCATCCTAGACCTGTAATTTCACTTTACAGTTATGAGAAGTTTCATTTTGGGGGATCAAATTCTTTCAACTCCCACCTCTGCCTAACTCCGCGTTCATTTAATGCATTATTTCCATTAAGCTCAGCAGAGTTCACAGCACATGATATTTCTGCTGGAGGCCAATCCAGAATCGCGCAGCCCAGGATAGCAACCAGTTAAAGCTTCTCTAATCCCTGCATTCAGAAATGGTGGCTCACGGAGGCTGGAACACAGGAACTGAATAGAAGCGGCAAGCTCGTATTTCTCTCACCAGGCCAAATTAATAAAAACAAAACCTGATTTCTCCTTCTCATTTTCCTATTCTTCCTCCTCCCCAATATTTTCCTCTTTCAAACACTTTTTTTGTTTGAGAAGCTTAATGTTTGGCTGCCTTCTGAAGAAACGGGCACAGTGACAGATGAAAGACTGTATTCATCGTATAATTCAGAATAGGAAAAAATCGACCGCTGTGCATTTAAGATTCTAACAACCTTGCAATTTTGTATAGCCGTTTTCCCCAACCCGTTCTTTTGAAGAAATCTGCTTTTATTCTGTTAATAACTAACCACAGTTGCAGCAGCATGGATCCGATTAGCAGTTCTTACGGTACAAAGGAGAAGGGGGGGAGGGCTGTGAACAGGGTTGCCAATTTGTCCACCTGGGTCCCCAGGAGAAAGATTAGATGAGGCGCTTGCTCCTTTTTTCCCCACTCGCTCACTGCTCTGCACTAGACAGACCTCTTCAAAGCTCAGCCACTGACTTCATTTTTTTTCTAAAGTCTCATTTAACCGCCCCGCCACATGTTTTGCACTCTGTGCCACCATGTCCCTCCAAAGCAATGGTGCAAATTGGGATGAGAGGGGGTTGGAGAGGCTGAAGCAGCAGCTTGCCCAGTGCATTCTCTCACACCTCTACAGTGCCTTTGAAGTGCTTTTAGATTTTGTAGATTATATTTTCTGAAATTTGTGTAAAACATCAAGAAAAGTGTCTATGTTCTTTAGTGAATGATCCAAACCCTGCAACCACTCTGTATTTTTTACACTGTCCCTTTAAGCCTTTCAAAAAACTGATAGCTTTGCTTGCATTTAGACTGAAAGGCTGCATGGATTTAGTCATTCGTAATTACTTGGGACGTGACATTGTACGTTTGTTAATGCAAAAAGCATATGCTTCAGCTAGAGAAAAAACATTCTCAATTTCTTTATAAAATGTCAATTAACCAGAATATAAAACTGCTACTGATGCAAGTGCTAAATAACTAAAAGCTCTTAACAAAGGACGGGGTAGCATTTCCCCACTATATTTTGCTCATTTCTCCCGTCCAGAAATGAAACCTATCCTGTCACACACCTGAAACTTAAAGCATAAGAATTCCAATTAGGACACAAATCCAAGTTCCAAAAGAAAGAATTTTTCATTATTGGTGCTCATTCTCGAGACTGCATTTATAACTACAGGAAAGTTTTTCTCTAAACTGTTCCTCATTTTGTGTACCAGTTTTAAGAGCCTGAGAAGCACAAGAAACGTAGCAGACATACACTTCCAGTATCTGCCACCTAATAGAAACCTTCAGCCCTAATTTTAATATTGCCAAATTTTAACAAAAGCATACATCAACTTTCATTTATAGTATTTCCAGTGTGAAATCATGCAAGATACCAAAGAAAGGGTAAATACAAAATGCAGTTGTTGTTTTTTATCCATATTTCTTTTTCCTTGATCCAGCTCCACGTAAGAAGTTTCATTGTTCAGAATCAATATTAATCATCTGGTGGCATTAGCTCTGGTGGAGTTTCACTCCTCCCTGCTTCTGAGTGTCTCATGTTCAGGCAGGTAGGTGGAAAGTGGAGCAGAGCTGACATGTGGCAATGAGCGATTTCGCCTGTCCTGCCTGCTACTTCTTGCATTATGCCATCGCCTGTGATTAACAGGCATTTTAGTAGTAAAATGCATGTGCTCTCATTAATCCTATCCTCAAAAGGAACAAACCCTTCTTAGATGATCTGTAGGTTTTCTTCTTGCTTTAAAATGCACGTTGCACAGCCAGCGCAGTTCTCAGGGAAGGGGGAGAAAATGGCGAGTTGCATGCAAAAAGGCTGAAAGCACCTGGAGGCAAACCAGCCTCCAACAAACATTTGGTGGGTCTGATCTTCCTGAAGACAAGATCTATCATGCCGTATTTCGTCTTGCCCAACAACGATAAGCTCCACACACTGGTGCAGAAGCAGAGCGATTCCCCACGTGTTTTTAATCAGCTCAGAACTTTCCTCTGGTTCGCTCCCACCGCAAGGTCACACAGGCGACACGCAGCCGCGCGCCCCGCCTGCAGCCTGCAAACACCACTTCTGTGTCACTTTCTGTTTGGAAGGGGGAGTACCAACATTAGCAACCCCTGCTTATATCATTTATAAACATGCAGATGTGGATTATTAAAGATTAATGCATTTTGGGATTGGTGTCGGCATTCCGTTTGTCTCATGCCGAAACCAATTCTGTTCTTCATTAGTCAACGACAACCCACATCACCCTGTTGTGGAAGAAAAATCAAAGGTGCAAGTGCGAATTGAGAATAAGTGATGAAACTGATTACTAAGAAACTTAACGGCTGTAATCAATCAACACATCACAATAATTTGAGTCCAGTGTTATCTGGAGATGGGGAGCAAACAGAAAAGCTCGCTGTCAGAGCCAGTTGCTCTTTTCTGTTTACTTTCTGAAAACCCACTTGGCAATTTGAACTCCATATCTACCTATGGAGCAAAGCTGTCAAAGAGCCCTTCGAAGCTTTCAACACTTCAGCCCAGATAAACTCTGTCCTTAAGGAGGAGAGAGAGTATCTTGCCTTTCATTAATTTTTAAAAAATTTATTATCTGCACGTAGTGGAAATGTTCTCTTTTTGAGGCGGAATGTCTATTTTCTAGCTGGCCTAGAATTAATTCAAGCTGCCTTTGCAATTCCTCAGGTTCCTTCTTCTAAGGAGGGACATACCACGTACCTGTCTAGTCAGTTCTGACACTAACCATGAAGTATGAAGGCTGCTTTAAATATCTCTAATGGCAGTGATACACAGTCCACATTAACACCGAGAACTCTAACAGCCCACACCATCACAGAAACAAACCACTTACTACATTTATGCTGTATTTCATCTACATATAACAACCATCTTTCAACATCAACAAAAAAGTATTGATGGAAATGTGAGAGACTTTTCCCTTTCACTCATCAATCACTGCTTAATATTGCAAAAGATGAGGGAGTGAAAGACAACCTTTTAATTTATGATAATACACAAATTAATGCTCTATTTGCAACACAGAAAAAGAAGAAAAGAAGTAAAGAGGATCTATGTTTGTATAGCCAAATAATAACAACGGGAAAAAAAAAACACCGAACTTTCAAAACCAAATATACACTATCTTAAATTTCTTGACAAAAATGTGAGTGGGTTGCACAAAAAAGAAATAAATGTACAGGTCAATGATTAAATGTAAACAGTAATAGTCCAATGACAGCCTTACAGTATACATCGAAAACTAAAACCAAACATACCTGTCAAATCTTGGCGGCTCTGGTAAGTATATTTGAATTTTGCTATGCGAACCAGAGCACATGCCTAATTATGCCAAGATTGTAATTGGATTTCAACGGTCGTCTTACTCTAGGTGGATGTGTACCAGCGCCGGGCTAGTTGTGAGTCACAGAGCTTCAAGAAGTGACCTGCAGTACGCATGCTGCCAGGGCGTGCACATCAGCTGCTGCCCAGCCGCCCCAGTCATTTTGCAATGGCCAGGATGGCGAAAACAGGCCTGACAGGAAGCCGGGGAGACAAATAATGTACGGGACAAAGCATGGCCACGTTGACGTGTGCACCACGAATTTGTCCATCTGGGGCCGGTTTACGTGAAGGGTTTGCAGGGTGCTGGATGAGCCTCTGTGCCATGCTCCGTGGACCCTGCAGGATGGTCAGTCAATGGGGGCAGAAGGATTCATCACCGCTGTCTCACACAGCAATTAAAAACGAAAACTGAAATTTCTAACTGTGAAACATAAATGGTGATAAACCAGATATTAAGCAAGTGAAAAGATTACAAACTAAAAAAAATAAATAACTACCCCTAGAAACCACCACCCAGAGAGCATGCTGTGTTTGGTGATATTTTTGGTTTGTTGTTTTTCTATCTAACTCCGAGATGATGAAAAACAGCAGGTTGATGGTTCTGGAATATGAAACCTGCTATCGTAAGTACAATATAACAGGAGGAACCTGAACAGCGTGTCTCTGTCTCATTTCATTTCCTGCACCTGTTCTGGGAAGACCACCTCTGCAGAGACGGACACCTCCCTGATCTCTCTGACCAGCCTGCAAGTAAGAGAGTAGCTTTCACAGTGCCTTCTGTAGCACAGGCTCTCCTCAAGAAACTAGACTGAGACAATTTGCTTATTTCAGGATGCCTTCAGACAACAGATTGTTAATCAGTAGTGACCCAAGCTGAATTCTAATAGGTAACACAGGTTAGATGCTCCGTATCCTACAATCAATGCCTCCAGACAGAGTGCCTATGTTTACCTATTTTTCCTCCTCTTAAAATAAAGAAAAACACTAAATGTTGTTCAAACCCTTCAAAAGAAAGGGCTTTAAAAGATTGTTATGTGAAACGTTCACGTATTTCATTTGTCAGCATTCTAGATTTGCAAAACTGCTGAATAGATGTTTTGTGCACTAGTAATGATTAAGAACAGAGCTACGTCAATGGCATTTTGTGTTTGTTTTTTTTTCTGGTCTGGATGCCAATGAACAGCATGCATCTTCCTTGCAACAAGCTGTTGCAAGGTTTTTGCCTCCGGAGAAGCCATGGGGGAAATATTGATAGATGTGTTAAAATAATCTTTCTAGACAGGGGGACCATGTCCGTTTTAAAAGGATATAGTCCTCATTCTTGTTTTGCAATTATATTAAGATATCTTACTTCAACAAAGAATACAACATTGCAAATTCACTTTCATATGGTAGTCTTCTCTCCCTCAATGTTTGAAAAGGGTCCATGCTGTATAATACACCAGTAGTGGTGGTCAATGGAGCAAGCATGTGAAATAGCTCCAAGCCAAGCAAAAGATTTTTCCAAATTCTTGTTTAAGGCAAGATCAGTCTAATTGGCTTGTCTTGCTGCAGCCATTTCCGGAAACAGGACAATTATAAGGCTTCTCCTTTTATACTGCATGAAATAAACCATTGCTCCTATTCCCATTTTTGCATTAAAATGTCCTTTAAGACTATGATAGATTAACCATTACTCATTTTTTTTCTCTCTCACTATTTACATCACTAGTCTATGCACACACTGACATTGCAACAAGCACACTGAAACAAGAAGTCCTGTTACAGCCCTCTCTGGGAACCCCATTCCCCTCTTGCTCATTTTTTGCCTGGGGTGCTATCGTAATTCTGACCACTATAGGAAGGGAAGACCCCCTGGTTTGCAGAGAGCAGAGTTGATCACTGAATGGAGCACATCCACTGCCACGTATAAGAATCAGAATTAAGAATCTGGGGTACTTTTAATCAGAGGAGGGTGTTGACCACCAGTCAGCATAAATCAAGATAACTGACAACAGCATTCCTAAGTAGAGTATCCACACATGGATTTCTTCCTGAAAATTGTAACTCCAGCTGTATTCAGGCTCCTTTCTGAAAGAAGACATCAATATAATTGTAATAATAAAAACTACAGTGCAGTTGATACTTAACAGAGAGAGTGAAAATAAGCTTGCTTGTTCAGAAAGTAAATGTAATATAAGTGCAAATCAAAATACTGATCTATGCGAAAAAAATACTTTTACATATTTCTAAAGGCAGCACTTGCTATTTATTATTAGTAGAGCACACTCTTATTTTCTATACAAATAAAAATTGCTGCAGAGGTTTAAAAATAATATAATCTATTGACTTATGCAAAATCTGCTCATCATGGGTTAAGGGATCCCGGCCTATCAACAATCTTCGACACAACTCTTAATATTAAAAATTTTTGCTGCTTACACCACAAGGGAGAAAGAGCTGACAACAGCCTTTGGCCAGTGAGATCAAAACTGGGGATGTGGGAGGGGGAGAAAGTGGAGTTAAGCTTATTTACATTTTTGCTTTGTTAGTAAACCGGAATGGTTGGAGNGGCAACAGCAGTGCATTTTGATGATGTGCTGTGTCAGCTTCCACTAATGGTTTAGGGTTGAGTCAGGCACAGTTCAAGACCTAAAGCAGTGGAGGGCATCGCATCTCATTTTTTGGAAGAACATGTACCCTAATTATGAAGATGGCTACAAAATAAAGAGATCAGGAGTTCTGGCAAAGCAGAATAATGATCCACTTAATAGGAAATCAGAATACCATTTCAAATCTTTTCAAAAAAAAAAAAAATCTCAGTTCCGTAACAAAAGTGTGTCTGAAAGAGAAGTGTTAACCATTTTGAGATAAAACCTTCTTTCAAAACAAAACACAGTGAAGTTGCTTTTTCTGCTCTTAGGGGTTAATCTCCCTGATCTATTCCAGTAACGTGAATGGAAACAAAGGCTGTATATGTGTGCCACTTACCACACGAAATATCTGTCCAGTATTTCAAAGAGTACAGGAAGGAAATGCCCACTGAGCTAGGGATGTGCCAACGCCAGTGTTGCCTGTGCCAGTCCATTCCCATGAAATTCACAATGTGTGATAGAAAGCAATACGGGAAGACAGATTTGCAGTGGGGTGGGGAAGCGGCTTAAACAGGCAGTGGAACCGAATCAGCCATTTGGGAGGTTTATTAGGGGGCTGCCTGTTTGTCTGCCCTTTTGATGTTAAATTAGTCATCAATTTTGTTGCAATGAAGGAGGCATCAGGAAAAGGATGCTTCTCTTCCAGTAAACCCTGGGAAAGCAACACCTTTATTTTAACGGCCTTCCCACCAAGAACCCCCTGCAACATTTTGGCTTTCTCTCGCCATAGCTATCAGCAACACAACAGCTGCTCATTTTACAATGACTTGCTGGAGAGAGGATGATTGAAAGAGCCAATCTATGTCACATTGAGAAGCTGTGGCACAACATCGCAGGAGGTAATAGGAGAGGAATGAGGTCAGAACAAACAAGGGTAGGGTGAGAAGGGAGAAGAAAATAGCGGCAAAGAAAATTATTAAGGGAGGGATGCTAGACTACACAATCTATGTTTAAAAACAGCTACAACCTGAACACTGCAAACAGCCCCAGAAATGCAAACAAGCTCTGTGTTACTTTTTTCCAGTGTCTTGTGAATACGGCAGATGAAAAAAACTACAAAATCCTAGTAACGAAGCACAATGGTGGGAATACAGTTAGGTGAATGGGGAGAACGACAAGCGCAGTGTAGTTGACAATGGTTTGAAAACCCAAGCACCCAGCAGTTCCCACTAGTCACGGGGTTTTAAATAGCAGTTTTACTCATTTCATTTTGTAGCTTGAGAAAATCTACAGCAGCAGCAGAGCTAATGCAGCTGCCTGGTTTTCTTCAGAAGACAGCAGTGCATTAGCTCACACCTGAGAGCTCACCTTTACCAAAACAGCTACAGAGAGGAGGAATTTGCCCAAGCCAGGGAACCAGTGGCAGGTGATTTTGATTTAGTGCCATTCATACAAATGCTTGCTGAGTAAGAGGTGCTTTGTGTTACCATAACAGACTAGAAAACTGGCGTTCAAAATGGTGACACAGTTTGTATGAAGAGCTAATACTTTTCATTAGGCCAGTCACAAAAACAACCTTTCGGGCTCAGCTGAAGTGAAGCGATTTTGACCCTGACCTTTCAGCCCACAGTCATTCTATTTTTACCCCAAAGGCATGAACTGGTTTGATAAAAGTTATTACTTTTCCCTACAAACTGTCCTGCTCACATCCTTACCTGTCATGGTTACAATAAAGCTATTTTCAACTTCACAACACTCTTCCCCTATTCAGCAATCAGGCTGCTAAAATATCAATCAATTTATTTGCCTGAATCTGACTGCTTAGAGATATTCAAAATTGAATCAAGCTGAGAATTTTCCAAGAAATCAGAACTTTTGGCTACAAGTAGAAGTCAAGATTTCCTGTAAAGCCATCAAATTTGGGTCCTGATTGTAAAGTGCACGGATTAGCTCAGACTGCGGGAACAGTTACCTTTCCTGCTAGGTGGACTACTTGACTTCATTCAACAACAGGGAAGGGCTTCTACGCCACACAGTGGGAGATGTGCTGCGAATACAAGGTCACCATCCTGCCTGTAATGCAGAAGGCTGCTGTCCCGCCACTCTTGCTGCTGGTCTCGCCCCACCTGAGCACATGCTGCCAGCCAGAGTAGCTGGAGGGGAAAGAAATGACTGCAGGGCATACATGCAGCATCAGGGCTTGTCACGCTCATTTAGGATGCAACCTTCATGTGTGTGCTGAGCTTACTCCCCTTTGCTTATCTAGTTTGACCTCTCTACATAGATAGGCACGTACATTTCACTCGCATACTTTTGTATTGAATACCAAAACACACACTGCTCACTACATCTTAACTTGCATTTGGTCTACAGCACATCTAACAAAAAGACATCACTATTTTTGTTTCTTTTAACTGAGATCCATGCTGATTTTTTGTGGTTTTGTCAGCCACTGATAATCACCCCAGGGTAATGCCAGTGCTATTCTACCCTTAGGAATTTCTCTAGCATTCAAAATGTCAGAAAACGAAAAAAAATTTGAGCATCAGAAAGAGAACAAATTCACCTGAAATACCAAATGTGCCTTTTTTTTTCTTCTGGGTACCTTAAAAGATTTTCACAAATTTCTGAATGTACATTAATGATCTTGTGCCAACTCTATGTGGTACAAGAAAGCAAGCTGGCAAACATGCCACCGTCATTTAAATTACTACTAGTAAGGCTGAATTCCTAGTAACGTGTTGACCTTTGCAAATATCAATTAATATCTCATAAGAAATTTTGCACTCATGCCCCAAATAACATTTTTCACAACACAGGATTGGAAAATCTCTGCCTCATACCAAGGAGCTTAAGCCACCATACAACTCCAAGAGCTGAAGACAACAAAAATGCACAGTAAAAATAAAAAAGGGACCCTGCAAATAATACAAAGGAATATGTGACAGATAAATGATAAATGAACCAAACACAAAAATTAGGATCAATTATTTGGACTGGGCCATGAAAAAGACATTTAACAAACACACATGTAGAGTCAAGTTCAGAATTTTGAGAGCTCTGAGGGCTTGGTAGCTGAAATTATCTCTGCTTTATTTATGCTTTTTTTTTTTTCCAGAAAAAGACCCTGAAAATGCAGCATTCTCCTAAACTAATGAATTATCAATCTAAAAGTATTTTTTGTTAATAATTATAAACCTTTCTATTAATTTTATTTGTTGGAACAAACTTACCTGGAATACTTGCTGGAGAAATGGGACCAGACCTCGACTGGTTGCTTCCAACAGGAGAGCCTACAGGGGAAGGCGATGGGCCCCCAGGGATGCCAGAGAGATGTGGAGAAGCATGAGGGGAGAATGGAGACTGTGCAGGGTTGCTCTGCTCCCCTTGGCTGCTTGTAGAGCCAGATGCACTAACGGCTGAGCTCAGTGTTGCTTCAGTTCCAGTCGGCAAGTCATCAATGGATCCAGACAAATCCTGAGGAAAAAGGGAAAAGAATGTAAGTAGTTGTAAGAAGTAATACAGGAGCCACAGGACATGAGAACTGGCATGGTGACGAGGTCCATTTGTTTACTTATTACAGCAGATAACCAAGAGGTTTTCTATAATGCTGGTTTGTGTAGTTAAATGATGGCAGAAAATGAGGATAGTATGTACAATTCCCTGCTTAATCTCTAATTCTTTTGAGAAAAAGAACAAGCAAGGGTAACAAATGGATTGGAACCAAGTTCACTCAACACAGAATTTAACCTTTTCCATCTGGATTAAGCTTTCAAAATGAATCCCACAAATTCTGCCTGAGCATACTAAAGCTAATGACGATACATCAGTTTCACTTTCACACAGTATTTCACTTCTGGATTTGCTCCCGTTAGAATCACAGCTTATACACTTCACTCTTTAAACCATCATCAAAATGACAGAAGAAGGGGCGGTCTGCGTAAAATATGCAGCCCTCGTAATACTTGCATGCAGCTCATTCGCCTTGCAGAAGAGAGACAAAAACAAGGCCCTGCTCTGCGCAGGACCCAGTGCCCACCTTGGAGTAAGGAAGGCTGCTTCTGTAGTTCCATCAAATACCAGTTTGACTAGCATCCAAGTTCACATTTTCTCTTCAATTTTATTTGAGTACACTGCAAAACAGCTGCTCCATTTCAGTTCATAACTGGTGCATTTTCAACGTTTTCAATGAGAAATTTCCTCCACTGGTCAAAGCACAGCCAAAATCTAACTACGAGCTGCTGGGCATATTCCCTAAAGCTATAGTTACCCTGATCTGTGGGAGTAACTTGTTTTCAAATCATTGTAAAATCAGATAAGAAAAAACAAGAATGTTGTGACAGAGCAACTGTGTGCCCCTTAACTTTCAGGAAAAACGTTAATTCCTAAGCACGACAAAAATATCTCATGCAAGCAGAAAAGCGCAAAGATAGCTCTGCTTCCATCACTGTTGGCAAGACAAGTTAAGGAGCACACTGCTATTCCTATTAGTGAATTAAGGCACAGAGCTATTTCACATATAATACAAGTCATGAAATGACCTTTGGGGCTTCAAGTAATTGGGATGACAGAGCGTGTTACTTTGGCTGATAGTGATTTCATTTGTCTGACTCATGCAAGTAGTTCCACTGGAGACAACGGGACCAGTCATTTGAGGAGTGGAAAGACAGCTGGGCTTTGCCTGGGCAAAGAGCTCAAGGAGCAAAGACTTACTGCTATCTAATTTTCATAGCAAAAATAAAGTTATTTTTAGAAGTTACACAACCTGGACAAAATTCAAAGTGGTGTATTCAGAGTAAGAGTGCTGCCTGATGTCCATTACAAGGGGCTCACACCTAGTCTCCCCTAATAGACAGTCAGTCTTCCAAGGGATGGAAATAGTAGGATTAGCAGGTTAAACACCAGAAACACTCATAAAAAGCCATAGAATGCTATGTGTTGTTCCTCCTTGTGCATAAAGGTGCACTTGCATACAACTGACCCAACTAAGCTCTCTACAGGACACCTCACAGATCGTATTTCCAAATGTGAATCAGGCACAATACTTCAGGCACAACTCACACCACTGGTTAATTTTGCTTTTCCTGATGAGTACAAAATTGTATTTGTATTTCATTAGGCGTACGAAAAACAAAGATTGAAGTTTTCAAACTTTATTTGTGTGTGAACTCTGCATTCACTTGAGAATAGAGTTCCAAGTCCCTACAAATAGAAATTTGTGATGCTGGCAATAAACTATTTTCACTGTTTGTTTTTTGAAACTATTAACTTTAGAAAATGTAAACAAGAAATAACATTGTTCGATACTGCATAGAGTAACGCTAGACATTTTCACAGTAGAATGAATCTGACAAACAGGTAAGCAATTACTGCTTTTCCATACATCATATGGCATTCTTATAAATGGAATCAAATCGCTGCTGTCGCAATGTGTAACAAATGCTGCAGGAAGTGCTGATAAAACAAATGCTGCTGAAAAGCATATAATAAAACCCCGAAAGCCGAATGCAGCAGACGAGAGTCTATTCAAAATGAATACAAATTCTGCGTAAAAAAATAGATAGGCACCCAACTGATAAAAGATACAGAAAACACATTGCTTTATGTTTAGAACAACAAAGTTTTTAAAATGTTGTTTGGATTAAAGCTTTCACTTGTTGCATGCAGTAAGCCGCAAAGTACTTGAAAAACAAACAAACCAAAACACAGAAAACCCATGAAGCAGTTAGTAGTGGTCGTGATGAAATTATCTGTTGTTCAGAGATCAAGGCAAAACTTGACAGTTCACCCCAGCATCTCCCTGGCTTGCTGAGCATGCGTGTGGAAGAATGTAGGGACAGGAACGAAGTTCATTTTTTCCATCAGGTCACATTATGACTTCTCATTTTGCTAATCTCCCGTGGGGGTGGAGTGACTGACAAGTCCCAGGCATTTCCTCAAGTGCATGCCTTCAAGGGATTTCCTCACGAACCTGATGCAACTCATTCATAAAAGCAGAAAAGAAAGAAAGAGGAAAGCTTACATGATGCCAGTCTATTTAAAGCACAGAACTATGCCACCCTCCCCCAGTAAATAAAGAACTCGGCAGCCAGGCAGGCTCCAGTCACGCTGCACACCATGGCCGTGCGTTGTGCTGCACGCACGCATGCAGCACGAGCAGCGGGATTTCCTTCCACTAACGCACAGGAACACGTCCAATTCATCAAACTCATCTGTCGAGGATGTTATCATAGCAACAGTACAAACCAGATCAATCATGAAAGCTGATAATAAGGTTGCTCCTAGGACCGCACGAAAGGCTATTGTCTATACAGATGCCTGGGCTATGCTACACAACCTTTACTTTGTGCTACAGTGGGCTAAAATGACAATTATCAGCCATCTGTGCAGGGTAGTTTGTGAACCCTTATTGTGTATTTTTTACTAACATATACTTCATGGCCTTACCTAGTCTTTTAAGGTAGAAAGCATGAGTAGGTGAGCAACCGGGAAACTTCTAGCACACAAAAGATTGAGAAACACCTCTGTTATCCACAAAAGCTAATTGGGAAATTAAAGAGAAGGAGAAGAAAGACTTTATCTGAAGCACCCGGACCGAAAGAGCAGAAGTTGGCTTACTGTTCTCCTATTATCAGTATTTTAATGCTTGCTTTTTTCTCAGTGCAGCAGAACAGTAATGAAGTCGTGCAATTGCCACATCACAAACATTTATTTATATAGAAGATATTGTACACGTACACATCACATATGTAAATTATATGGATATACTTGCATTTACTTAGCATATCCATATGTAAAGCTATTAAAAAGCCTGCTAATAAGAGAAATTCACAGTGGTTTAAGCATACAGCCTAGTTAACAAAGAAGCTCTGTAACTAATACTCCTCTAGAGGACAATTTAGTCAGCAGGGCACCAACTCTATTCTTCTTTTATAAGTACTATCAGATCTATGACGCCTGTAAAGAACAGAGAGACCTTACTTACTGCATCTCATTCAAACCAAGGCACCTTCAAGCTACAGTGCTTCCATTTATCTTGTTGGAAAGTTGGCAGGTTAGGTAATTGCAGGGATTCTTTTAAGGGGCTGAAGTCCCCGTACCCTAAGGCATGTCTTAAATTCTGCCTCTTTTCAGAGGTTTTATCTGGAAAGCACTCATTTCTTTGAGTAAAATGTAGCAAGTCTAGAATTACCAGAAACCTCATTATGCAGAGCTGGTTCACGTAGAATAATCTTACTACTCTTGCCTACGGTATCCGTATGGCCATATTTTCAAATGTGATACCAAATCTAAGGAAAAATAGAGGACAATTTTTTTTTCTCCGTCACAGATCCATATCAAAATTCTGTATTCTCTATGTCAGCTTTACATTCTGTATTATTCAGGACATCCCAAACAGCTTTCAAAGTTTATTTCTAGATAATACCTTCATTATAAACTGAAACGTCCCTGTGTGGGACTTATCTCTTTTAGTTAAGTGGTTTATCTCTGACTATCTTCACTTCTAGCCTCACCTTCCACCCATGCACAACCTTTATTCTTGTCCCTGTGACAAGTACAAGAGCTAAAATGAACAGGATCACATTGTGCTCAGGATTATAATGTTATGCCTTCCTGGTGGTATGATCTTATCAGACTGACAAGAGAGTCACTCTTGGAATAGCACACCAATTTACAATTGTAACACAGCCAGCAAGGGGTAGAAGGAAGTAAACTGCACAAACAGAGTCACGAAACCCGCAGTTACTTGCAAACAGAGCACAAGAAAAAACAGACACCCATATATAATAATATAATATAATATAATATAATATAATATAATATAATATAATATAATATAATATAACTTAACCAAGGAATACTCCTAGATCCAATAAACAGCAAAAAGGAGACTACAGTAACTTGATAACACCACCATGATTTTACACACAGAGTGTGACAGGATTAGAGCAAAAATTTACACTGCAAACACTTCATGGCGTTGCTGGTTTTGCTCAAGAGTGTCCCAGCAGCCATAAAACATAAACAAGATTTTACTGGAGGAATCCCTTGCTAAATACCTACAGCTGAAAAATGATGAGCACCACCTCTGAAGTCAGTAAAACTGAAAAGTGTACAACAGCTCTAGCAGATAGCCAGCACCTTGCTATATAAGGTCCTATGCTGCTAAACGACAGCTTAAGTTCACTGACAGGTTACTGTGGTTTGGGGGTCTCTCAATGGGCTTCTGCATAGCGTATACAACCTGGGGGTTATTTAAACTTCCCAACTATTGCCTATCAGTCTCTTTATGCTCAGGGAGTAGAAGAAAAGCAGAGGTATTCTGTAGATATTAAAATTAAAGACACACAAAACCCCCTGGTCTCGAAGAAGCTGAAAACCACAGTCTCTGCCCAGCCCTCCGTTTTGCCAGCATGAATCCCAGTGCTGAGCGCGGAGAACTGCAACAACCGACTGCCTGCAGGATCCAAGCCGCAGCTACTGAATTCAGGCCTTTATGCAGTATTTTTGTTAGGATGGAGGATGGTACTGCTTAAAAGACAGAATCCTGCATGAAATATCCATCCCCTCAACACGAATCACCACTTTCGAAGTGAAATTACATATACACACAAACATATTTTACATATAAGTATGTAAATATACATTCAAGTAGACATCCACTCTGCTATTGTTTTGGCACCATGGGGGATTATGAACAATATGCTCTGTAATTGAGATTAACTTTGAACAAATGATTTGGCTGACAAACACACATACGCACACAAAGAAGAAACCCACAATAGCTCTGTTTAAATTTCAAGATATTTGTAAGACCTCTTTTCATCACAAAGAAGCCTGTAATAGCACGTTTCAAGAAGACTTCCAAAGGCCCTGCTGGTCACATTGTCTAGACAGCAAGTGAGCTAACAGCCTCCCATTTCCTGCGCAACTGGAAAAATACACAGGCACCAGAGCAGTGGGGACCACAAGGAAAACCCCTTCATGTTCAGAGGCTCCCACGCCCTCAACGGGTGTCCGTCCTCCTTCCAGACCAGATACGTCGCAAACCTCAGCCAAACACACCAAACGTGTTTAATGCACGTCCTTAAAAATTCTAGTTTAATGGGACACATATAAGGAAAGGATTTGTTTCACACAAAAAACTTACTTGCACGACAAACTGAAACTCTGATAATATTTGGGTAGAGGTACTTTTTAGCTAGTCATGGTACTTGACAGACCTACTTCATTCCACTTACTATATTTTAGTGTTTTTAAACAAAATTTTAACTTTAACCTGTATATAGTAAAAATTCATGCAATACTCTAGATGAAGGAAATTCTAAGTATACAGTAAAAACACTGGCTTCTTGCACTAATTTTAGTGACAAAATGGTGTGTAGTAAGTTTGCTAGGCAAACATGTTTCCTTCAATCTGCAGACCTCACATGCTTCCTTAAAATAGCCCAGGTACTGAAGTGTGTTGTAATGGCTCCTATCAGTATCAAATATCTTCTCTGAGAAATTACCCAGGGAAGTCCCCCAGGATGCAAAATCTTTCTCCCCAAAGCCCTATACTCACTTAAGCAACTGAGAAAAAGTATAAGCAAATAATGCAGTGCCAGTGCTCTGCCTTCTTTCTTTTCAACCTGTGGGATTCTGGAATCACATCAGTATTCAAGAAATTATCTACAAAAAGACATCCTGGAAAACCAGATTCAAGTCACAGCTTACTGCCTAATCACTAAGCAAATGACTGTTTTGGACAGTTCTTACTTTTAATTTGGATATGAAATTAATTGCCAGCCTTAAAAAATCCCTCTGATTAAAGCTGCACAGAAAACATTGTTTCTAAGAAAAGTTAATCCTAATAAACAAATATTTGTGGAGAGTGGGGAAAAGAAGAACGGAAGGTTTGCTTTTTTGTCTTTGAAACAGCTTGACTCAAGTTGACGCGAATTTTGGTGCTGACTTTAACTGACCTGGGTTTTCTCTGAACACTCAGCAAATGGGAATGTTTCATCTGACAGATGTAAGGGATCTTAAGTAGACTCTCTGCAAAGTCAGAAACAAACAGTTACACTTTTTTTTTTTTAAAAGGTAACTCCTGGTCCTACAATACAAACACCAAAGCATAAATGATGAGGCAGTGCAGTCTCAATGGCTGAGATCTAAAGAAAGGTGACTGCAGGACTTGGCCCCCATTTTGCTCACTCAAACACCAAGACCCATGCATCAGGATTACCTCACAGGTCTCTCAGAAAGGGCCATCTGACCTGCTGGGTTTCCATGCAGGAGACAGAGAAGCCATTCATGAGGCAACAGCCAACTGTTTCTTCCTGAGCACAGGCAGATATTTAGGTACTGGAGCTGTTACGACTACACAGACTACGCGGGAGGACAGGCTTTGGCTGAAGGCATTCCTCTGTGCATGTGTGCCCACAAGCTTGTACGTTCACTGACTGTGAGCATCACTGTGGCAGCACAGCCCGCGTGGGTCAGGAAATGAGACTGCCTCCCCGTTACTTGGCTGGATCGCCACCGTAACAAGGAATATGATTTTGTTGTATTGAATATGGCATCTCACGGTGGCAATGGATTCCCAATTCATTTAAAAAAGAAAAGAATCATTTCTTACTACATTTGTTAACAAGCAAGGGATCTCTGTTTGCAAGACAACCTTAATTTAAAAGCAAAAACCAAAACCAAAACCAAACCAACTGTTGACCTGATACAGATGTCCAAGACGAAAAGCTAGATCTGACCACAGTAAATTCACTCCAGTGCTTATATTTGAATAGACTTGGACCACATTGCACAAACTGCTAGATCTTAAGATTTCAAAAAGTACATTAACTTCTTAGGAATTAATCCTAGCATAACCCTGTGTATACTCAGGGCAAAGCTTATTTTTGTGTATTTTAAACTACTGCATGTACATTAAACTATTTTAAACTATATCGATAATTTCTCTCCATTTCTTTGGATGACATATGACTGGTTTATATCCTTCTGGTTCCTGCAGATCCAAACCCATACAAATTGATCGGCTACCACGTTACAGCAATCTAACCAGCTTGTGATATGCCTACATCTGTCAGACATGAGATTAGAAGAAATTGTGAAGATGGATATAGTCACACTTCTGTGCTTGCACTACTCCATGATGGGATCTTACTTGCTTATCCAGACAAGAGCTTTACAGCAAAAACAACTTAGGGCAATTAGAAATTCAAAACTGACACAGTAGCCTCAAGAACTACATGCAAACACCATCAGCTACGCACCTCGCTGACCGTGCTGAGCGCTAGTCATTATGTGGTCTGTATTCCCTGACAGTTACGGGGAAGGGGACTCCTGAGGTCTCCAGCTGCATCAAGAAATCTTCCAATGGCATAAAAAAGTTGATACTTTACAAACATCGACTCCCATGTATGAAACAATAAATACTAATGACCCATGTGCTATCAAAGCAAATTGACAAAGTCTAGCAAGGACCGTAAACAGGTAAGATGCAGAGCTTGTCTGACAATGACACTTTTTTATATTGGAAGTAAACAGTAAATCTCCAGAACAGGAAAACAATAACACTGCATCTCTCAGGATACAAACTTCACTGTTTATCTCTGACGCAGAATGCTTAGCACGTAGAATTTCGGGGAATAAAATTTAAAAACAAAAAGCCAGGAACCCTTAGGAGCCATTTGTTTCCTCAGTATTATAGCAAAGAAAAATTCTCAGCCAACAACTCTTGTAGCTACAGCAAATAAATTATCAACATTTAAAACAACCAAATCAACGAAAACAACAAATTGCCCCCAAGTCTATGAAAGAAAAGTTGAATTTGCGTAACAGCAACCTAATAAGATCTAGTTGTACTCATACCACTACTCATTCGGTTTCCTCACTGTCAATATTAAACACATACAAACATGAAATCCCTTCCATTAAAGCTAAGTACTGCTACTACTTCCCCATGAAGAAGACAGACTCAATTGGCAGAATAAAACAGAAAGGAAGCAGACTGAAGGTAAATATGCATTAATCCAGAACCTTTCAAGGTCTTTGGAGCTTATTATTATGGAGATCAGCATCCTCCTTCCTTTCTGCAGTAAGCTTAGAATTTGCATGGCCACTGGACAACTGCACTGCTCGTCAGTCCAATCTGCTTCTCTAGCTGTGTTTCAAGCCTATGTTGAACTGAGCACCACAAAGCCACAAGGAAAACACAACATGCCTCCTACTTCCCCTTCCATTACCTACTTGTTCTGTTTTTCTAACCGGTTTTGAAAGAAATCTGTGCAAGTAGGCCAGAAGAGGAGTACTGAGTCACAAGACAGACAAATACCCATTTGGACAAAAGGATATGAGACAGAAGAACAAGACATTACTGAAATAATATATGGGTCAGTAGATCTGAAAAAGGCCTAAAATTTTGGCAGGAGCAGCAGCAATATGAATTAGAAATTGTTGCCTACTCCCTTTATTCCATTTACTTTGGCTTCCATACTTGTGGAAGCTTTCAGCACATGCGGTTAGAAATAGACCATCTGTCTTGAGACTACGTATTCAAAAACCTGAGACTTTGCAGGTGCAGCTCAAGCAAGAAGCAAATATCACTTCAAGATACCGTAACATAAAACGTGATAAAATTCACAACATGTCTATACTGCAGTATGCCTACACTTGATTGCAGCTCAGAGATTCTATGAACCGTCTATGAACAGGTCTATGAACGGTAGCTCATGTAGGAGAAGCTCTTTAAACATGGACACACAACCTCACACAGCTCAACGGACCTTACTGTTCACTACTGCTGTTCACTACTGAGTCACAACACACCTATCTTGCAATTATAAGTTAATGTCTTTCCATATGTGCTTCTCAGATTACCCCATACTGCATTCAGAAGGCATCAACCGGGCTGTTAAAATAAGTTTGGACCTACAATACTATTTGATTTGGAGACTGCAGCTGCGAAAACAGAAAAAGTGTTGGTCCAACAATCAATCGCCTGCTGATCACTGAAAACAGACCTTTTCATCCCATGGTAAATTAGGCAAGTTGATATAAAGTCAGCTGTTCTGATAGCCCAAAGCTATGTGCAGACCACAATAAAGAGCAAAAACAACTGATGAACCTGTATGCTCAGGCTTTAAAAGCTCTTGATCCACAGCACTTGCCTTTTTTTGGCTTATTAATACCCTTTGTGGGAGTCATGGCTTGATAAAGGAGATGTCCCAGCAGGTTAGCGTGAGAATAAAGATCTACAAAACACAGTTTTTCATTAGCTTAGGGATTGTGCATGCATTATGGTGTGCTCTCTTCTCTCTCTCCCACAAATCTGTGTAACCAAATACCACAATTGCATGAGATGGTAAATAAGCCACAGACACATCTTAAACTTCAAAAACACAGGTGCTCCAATAATTTTCCATCTCTTCCTCTTGAATCACATGCTGAGAGCAGGAGAAAAACTTATACACCAAGAAGAGTGGTAAATGTTAGAAATGCCTGTTTTTTAAGAGACTGAATAAGGAGACTTGCCTCACAGAACAGTATTAACTAACAAAATCTTATTTAACAAAACTGGAACCAACTGGATATTCTGTGTTATACTGGGGGACCAGGCAGAGATGAGTGTCACAATGTTTACTGCAATAAATTCAGCTGAATTTGCCACTCCAGACTCATTCTCTTAGCATCACGCAGGACTCTCTCATCCTCCTCTCTCTTGGGCTTTCTTTCGTTTTTCTGAACCTAACACGACTCCAGCGGTGCCTAGTTCAACAACCAGTAGAGCACAAACAAACAGGGCTGTGATCATTCTGACTCTGCTTTGCTTCACGCATACCCACATGTACACAAACTGCTTACTCCTTTCTGAGGTTTATGGGCCGTGGCAGCAAAATCAAATGATTATGCTTCAAGAGCTGTGCACTCACCCCTCCCACCTTTTCATTTTCAGGTAACCTGGGAAAAGGATGGTAAATGAAATCCAAGGCAGTAATAAAGCAGAAAATAAACTTTCAGCTCTTTTCTCGCACACACCAGCTACAACGAGATTCCCTAATCACTCCAAATTCCGGAGTTCACATCTCCTCACAGTAATTCAGTACCGGTTGGGCACACTATTGTGCAAAATAATTGAGCTGCAAGAGAACATGATATTTTGAGATGATACGGTTTTAACAGACTTGGGTAGAAGTTATGTTTCAGAAACCTCTGTATAAATTTCAAAAGGCTTTTGAAATCTTAGAAAGGTGTCTTGGCCTCAGATTTCTTTTGAAACAGTATCTTGATTAGACTAGTAGGAAGGGTAACTTGTAATGCTTCCTTCAATTAAGCTATAAGAAAAAATTCTCAAAGGCCAATACCCTCCCCTGTCTCCTGCTATGCATGCTGTCCTAGCCATGGTTTACAAACTTTGGTTTTGGGGTGGGAAGAGTTAACTTGAGGCTAAGATAACAACATGGTTGTCTTGATCTTTGAGTGCATTAAGTTAACCTTTATCCAGCAGGTTCGTAATTTTAGGCACACTCCTGAATTCCAGCAAATGAGGAGAAACACGGAAAGTCACTACAGAAGTGTTAAATCACATAGACTACTCAATGTACAGAAAAAAGTCATATATCAATTATTGCTGTTCCTTAATTACTAGATTATAGAAAGAAAAGACTTCCACGGTGGATTGTGAAAGCCAGATTTCTGTGAGTTTTTCAGTGCCTCAGCAGGCTTGAAAGTTGCAGCTTTTCTTCTTATCATAGGAAATACAAGGAGTCCCAAGATCTTCTAGATAAAGCTTTCAATGAGACTGTTCCTCCAACACTTTTCTTGGCTTGAACTACCAATTCAATGCAATGCTAATAAACGTGCTATGAAAAAACTCCAAGAAAGCAGAGGTAGGATGTGCACCGTACAGTATCGGCCAAAATGTGGCTGCTGCTCCGTGGACCACGGTGGAGCCGTATTGAACAGGACATCCCCGTCCGCCCAGCTGTACCAGTGTGCATTACTCAGCCCTTGACTCAAGGTGCCAGTTGTCCTTCCCCAACACCTGCCAGGCTGTGGACCTGCTGTGGTTCCCTCCAGCAAGCACCACCGTGGTACCACAAAGCCCACAAAGACAGTGCATTTGGAAGTCACTGGTATGAAATATTTGTAAACAGTGTAACAGAGAACTGTTTTTCCTCACCAAAGTCTATTCTAGCCATACTGAATTTTGAGGGTGGTCGTGCACAGAGGGAAAAAACATGCCAGATATCGTGGCAGAGAAAAGGTGGAAATAAAGGGCTGCGTTGGCAACTCCTTTGAAAGAGGGCCTGGCAGGACCTTGTAAGGCAGTGAACATTTCCTTTCCTGTTCTGCTGTTGGTGTTCCCACTTGGAAACCCCCATGTCACACACAGCAGACAGCTGAACCACTACTCTTGTCCACATCCACATCCTGGTCATTGCAAGATGAAGCAAAGAGAGACTTCCACCCTGCAAGAACTTCAGGTGCAGCTCTACCTCTTGCTGATGCTCCAACTTTCGAATCTTTCTTTGAGCAATATAACAGAGCCCAGGGAGCAGGGCTGAGAGAGGTCTGCAGGGGCATGCGTGTGACAGAAATACGGGCAAAGAGCCAACTGTATCACGTCATGGTTTGTACCAGGTACAGCTTGAGAAGAATATGGTACTTAGCCCGATGAAAGTTTTGCCATGTAGCTTGTACGGTCATTGCTACCTAGCTGCAATATTGCCTGAGCACTCGTTCTAGTCCCCTGTTCATGTTCTTCCATGCAGAAAAGATTAGAGATAGTGGCATCATTTCTACACTGCCGTCTTTCTATAAAAACAAAACAAAACACAACACTACCTATCTCATGACATCTAAGATCTAACTGATGAATGATCAAACGAAAGCTCATTTCATCTTCTGAGTTATTCAATAGAAGGACCACCAAAAAAGGGGAAAAAAAAGTAAATAAGTAAGTTGGGATCTTCACAAAGTCCCCAAATAATTCTGAAAGGTGCTTGTCAGAATAAATGAATGTACCAAAGGAACAAACAGTCTTATGAATTAAGTAAAGAAATAAAGAAAAAAACATGTAAAAATTTCAACAATCATGCCAATCTGTTAGGAGCTGTACCACTGCCAGTTAGTGGGCCTCAGGGCTCCGTAGGATTTCTCAGCACAGTGCCAAACTCCAGCAATATTGTTATGGTTAGAAAGGAATTTCTCACAAGAGCTAACAAAGGCAGAAGGTCATAAATAAACACAGCAGGATTGCCTTGTCAGTTCTCATTATTAGCGCTGCAGGCACTTGCTTTTCTATGGGCTGCTCACAGGTTCATTTAAGTGTAAGAGCTCCTCCTCAGAATTTCACATACTCATAAATAACAAAAACATTTCTTAACTCACGAAAGAATAGCACATCTAAGTTATTTTTTATTTTATTACTATTTTTTACACACACAGAGGCACACGTGCATGAGCTTCCTATAGCCCTGCTGTCCGTACACCCATAGGCATGCTTCCCAAACTGACTGAAAGCTTACGCACAGTTAACCCAGAACTGCAACATCCTTTTACACTGGCCTTCATTACATCGCCCAGGCATCCGTCTGACTTCAGCCATAATGAACAAGAAGAACTTTCTTACTGTAATAATGGTCACCAGCATTACGTCTGGGCAGGAAATGAGGCTGAGCTCCTAAACTGATCCTGACGTGCATTATAAAACAAGGAAAGCACAGCTGTGTGATCATTACTGCAATTATAAAATGACATTTAGTGTTAGCTTTCTTTTGTTACTGAATTTTAACACAGAGAGAGGACAGTACCAATAATTCTAGGGGTACAAACATGCAAAGAAGAAAGGGAAAAATTCTCAATATTTCCAGTGCTAGTCCTTTATCTCCTGTCAGAAGTTAACAAACAGCCAAGTGAAAGCATCTTACCTCTTCCATACGCATCTATACCTATCTATATATATATACATACCTATATATATGAATGAAAAGTGAGATTTGTGTAAAACTCGACATAATTTAAATAAATTAACACTATAACGTAGGGCTTACTGATTTCAAGATGCATATGTACAGCTTTTCAGAACATTACATTACATTTAGGTATCAGCAATGCTATCTCCAGAATATTTTTATTTTCTATTTATTATGCTGGAATGTAATTGTAAAGACTTGTGGAAAGCGCAAAGGTTCACAACCTTGGAAACAATGCCATTAAGTTAAAAGTAAGTAAATTAACAGGCCTTATGCAGACAGCATGGGATGCCTGACAACAGGCAGAGCACTGCTTGGTCATGGTCCCTTCCAGCACCAGAGAAGTGGTGGGGGACATAATAACCCACCTGCTAGGAAAACCAAAACTCTGCTCCCTCTTGAGAACTGTACTGAACACCAATGTATGCTTCATCTTCCCTGCGTGGACATAACGAAATGGCCATGTCTATCTTTCTAGCAGGCTAAAATTAAACCAATACGACTGTTACTATAGTACATGCTATCTCGAATCCTCACCTTTTAAAACAAATTGCATGACTGACTGACAAGCAAAAGCCCTGATGCCTTGTATACTTTCTGTGAAGCGCTCAGGAAAATCATTTTCCTTCCAGCTTGCTTCCTGGCCCACCATCTCCAATCAAAGGAAGCTGGGTTGTTAGTACTGACGCGTTACAACGGAAAAGCCGTGTTCAAAGAGCTGCTCCTCTCAGCTGTGCGGCCGTTCATTACACGCCATTCATCACCATAAACATCAAAAGCTGTAGCAGCTCCTGCGAATGGAAATTCTCCATATTTACTTTTACAGACTGCCGGCTGGCTCTCCTCCTCCTCCCCGGCGCTCGGAGCGGCTCGGTACTCCTCCGACCAGCCTCTCCTGGCTGTGCTGCCCACCCCCAACGGGACCGCTCCCAGCCGAGCAGGGCGGGCCGCGCTCGCCCTCCCGCATGCTGCTGTGCGAGGAGCTATTTTCCAAATTGCTTACCCTTTTAAGCTGGCTTCCACCAGACACAATACCGGAGGTGTTACAAAAGCAGATTTCTTTCTGCACACCGGCAATTGTGTACTTCTCAGCTCTAGTCTGCTGGAGAGGAGAGAGCTGCTGGAAGTGAAAGAAGCTGGAATAAAAGATAATTGATTCCAGCTGGTTACTTTCTCGGCCTCCCTCTATCACCAGACAAGGTGCAGCCAGAGCACAGGATGCGCCGTAATCCCTTCTGCAAGCACGGAAACCGAGACCCGTTTGTATTTCCAGTGTCTTCTCTTCAAGGCTTTTCTGAGGTTCCCCAACTCTCCAGCACCTTGCTTCGGGCCCTCGCCTTCGGCCCCACCACGCAGCTCCTTGCGGGCAGCTCTTGGACGGCTGGGCTGGGCCCGCAGCGCTGCCGGCCGCAGGCTTGGCCCAGCTGGGACCCGAGCACCCACAATCTTGCTCCTACTCGTTCAGATTTTCTCTTTGCCTTCCTAATAATCAATCATCGTAATTACAAAAACCCTCCATGTAACAGAAGATGAAGGTCTAATCTATGGGGAAAAAAAGCCCACAGTCATCTGCATTCAAACACACTAGCCGTAACACTGTCACTCCGTGTTGCCCCAGGACGGCCAGGAGCGAGGCGCAGCAGGACCCGGCAGTGCGGACAGCCCCTGCTGTGACGGTGCGGGACGTGGACGCGCCAGGGTCTGGACCTCCGGGCACGGCGACATCTGAGCTCTGCTCCTCTCTGACGCGCGGATCTCACGCTCATCCGTTTCTGAGAGTGGGACACCCCAATCAAAACAGTAGTTAAGTGTTTTCTTCCTTGATTTTTTTTCTCATTAATATTTTAAAACCATTTACCTGTCAGTCACATTGCAAGTAATTTATCTCCTCTGATCAAGACACGTTTACTTCTCTAGAAACACTCCTCTGACACCAATTTCAACAGAAGAGCTGGGTTTCGGCCCACAAATGTGTGCTTGTTTTAATTCTTTCATGCCTCATGAATTATTCCAGAAGGGAAGAATCCTGTATACAAGTCAGAAAGTGGCTCCAGCCTACCAAGCCTGGAGCAGAAGAGGAGGATCTATCCACCAGGAAATTGCAGGCACATGGGGACACGTTTCTAATCAGCAGAGGGAAATTTCCCCTCTGCAGGAGCTACTAAAGGCAGGAACCCAGCCTGGGCTTTGAATCGTCTTCCACAGCAGCTTGTGGCTGTGGAGGGAGCGCTTTGAAGTCACGGTGAAAGAACTTCAGGTTTTACAGATTCATCTATTTGCCTCCACCACCATTTTTTTTTTTTAGTACGAACTGTTTTGTTCTTCAGTGTTTGTGGTCATATTTCAGTAGTACGACACTCACAGCTTTTTGAAATTTTTAGTATTTTAAGCTTATTTTACATTTAAGTTCACCACACTTGGAATTTTTGGGTTAGAAAAAAAAATGTTTCAAGGGCTACAGATTTCTCAACTAAGTAATTAAAGGCCTTCTCATGTTAAGCGTTATATTTCATTGCCACAGATGCACTATTGTGGAGTTTTTTTCTCTAGAAGCAGGAAATATTTATTTTGTACATTCTGAAAAAGGTTATTTTACATTCCTGCTGAGTTTAAGAGTGTGAAAAAATTATGCAAAGAACTGTTGAGAAAGTGAAAAAAGACCGGGTGTATATTTCTGGTAAAAATTATGGAGGTATTTCTTGTTACAAAATATCATTTGCTATTTTTCAGTCAAAGTAAACTGCAAGGACAGACTAAAAAGTTGAACCAACTACTCTAAAAAATTATGAATGTGCCAAAAGATAACAAACAGCACGTTAGTGTCAGAGCGTTGGCTTCTATTGACTTCTCAGGACTTTAATTTTACCTTTTAAAGGGAGAAAAGAAGAGAGAAACACAGAAGGCATTATCAGACTAAGTCCATCCTGCCTAGCCTTAATTTTTTAAGCCAGAAAAAGCCCAAACTGTATCCATGATCTGTATTGGTTTGTACCTGACCACTTCAGCTGTCCCTGACACTTGACCTGCTTCTGAAAACCAAGAAGTCCAATTTAAGTCGACGGTCCTGCAGGGAGGTAATGGTTTGACCCTTGGTCCCTCCACCACAACCGTTCCAATCCTCTAATGATTTCCCTGCAGGGTTCATTTACCAGTTCTGGGTCAAAGACCAGCGCATCCATGAAGACAAGGGGCAGCAAAAGCACTGCATGATGGATTTGAAAATAAGTGCATCGTAAAGGAAACCTCCATCAATTAGGGATGGCCTTTGAATTCAAAACAAAGGGAAGCAAAGTGCAAATCACAATGTCTACTCTGTTCACTTCAGCAGCACACAGATACATACATTAGAGATTTATTTTAGCCTAGGTGCAGAACCAGCAATCATCCTAGGACAAACAGTCCCCACTCATCCTCAGATGAGACAGCCTTTCTATCACTTTTATTAACTGGGAAGTTGAAAGGATTCACCACTTGATTCCAAACAAGCTTTTGTCACATCTCAGCACTTCAGTATTACACACCTGGTGACACTGACCGGAAATATTAAGACTTGCTGTAACTAAGAAGTAAAAGATCATCCAGATGTCATTCCACCTTTACTTTTTTGAATCCATGTCTTAATTTACCTTCACAGGGAAGAACAAAATTATCAGTTACAAGTACTGCTTCTCCATCCATCTGTTTCCAGGCATGGATTAAAGCAGATGTGAATTTTCTCTCTCTCTTTTTTTTTTCCCCAGTGGTCCTCAACAGTGAAATTCACTATGTGCTTTTTTAGAATGAAAGGTATGAGCAAATAGATTTAGCAGTACGAAAGGAGATGCAGTAAGAGCATAGAAATATGAACACTGAAGAAAATCAAAGATAATCTGTGCTTGTTCCTAATGAAAGATGGAGGGGAAAAGAGAATTATGCCCCTTCTTGCCAGCAAATATGCAAATTAAAATAAATATGAGAATACTAAAAATAACTCTCTTAAGAAGGTCTTCACTCTCCAAAAGCAAGCATAAAGCAATCACGCAAGGCCATGGTAACAGCTCGGCTGATATTAGTCTTCAGAAGCTATGGCCATGGCGAGTGTGCGCTGAGCTCTAATCTAGTAAATGCAGATTACGTGTAACAACAAGGGAGGGTAGCTATATCCACACATGCAACTCTTTCAGCATTACAGTTATAAGATCATCAAAATTAAGACATGGAAGAATCACAGAATCACAGAATCACAAGGTTGGAAAGGACCTTCAAGATCATCTAGTCCGATCGCCATCCTACAACAAATACTACCCACTAAGCTACTAAACCGTATCTTGTAGCACCTTGTCCAGACGCTTCTTAAAAACCGCGAGGTTTAAATTTTGTTTTATAAGAAATTTTGTTTATAAGAATTTTGTTTATAAGAAATCCTACAGTGACAAATTGTCTTTTTATATATATATATATTATGCTTTTAATACATTTACATTTCCCTTCCCTGTCCATTTTAAAGGACAGGGAAAAACAGCTTATCCTGTGTTTAAGGTAAATGTTTGTTAATCATGCCTCTTGCTAAGACTTTTCGAAACAACTGGTGATTGAGATCCTGTAAGAAACCTGTAACTTTCCAAGAGTTCCAAGAAGCCTGAAATGAAAGGACTTCTTCACAGAGTTTCAACATCAGCACCTGAAAAATCACAACTTGTTTCTGAAGCTTCTGTGTGCACAAGTACTATTCTTTCTACTATTCTGCCCAATACTAGTATCTGCCTATTATTTTCTAGCATAAGAAGCATCTAAATTTGTATGTGACTAAAACAGAGAGAAAGTAAAGTAACCCCTTTCTAATGTGACTTTCTCCAACACTACATGTCTGGGGGAAAAAAAAAGAGCGTGATTGGTAAGAGCACGTGCTAAATTTAGACTGGGAGTAGAGAGAAAATGATAATGAAAAAAATGCAATATCCCAACTTTTTAAAGCATCTTCTATTCACATATTCAAAATTTAAAAGTTATGTAAAACCCCCAGTACTGAGCCCGCCTGTCAGGCTTGCTGACCTTGAATCTCATGAATTACCTCCCCAAGCATTTAGCATTCTCACTCCTATTTTGGCAAAACTGAGGAATGGGCAACAAACCCTGGAATCTAATTGAATGAATTTTGTATATGTGACCAGGCTGGCTGAGAATAAGTTCTTGCTGCCAACCACTCCATATGCGACAGAAAAACTTCTGTTAATAAAAGCCATATTGATGTACTTGTTAAACGATTTGAACTCCACACTAATTGAATTTAAACCAGGTAACTATGTACCAGGGTTGTATTTTGCTCTATCAGCCTACCTCCTCCATCTCCTCTACCCCTGAACTGTCTAAAAGCAGCTGGAATAGTTTTACACCACCACCCTTCCCATCACAACCCTTTCGCCATTATGTGAGCTTGGGGAGCATAGCATGTGAGCAGCTCATTTGAAGTGCTCTTAACTGCTTTTCTGAAAGAACAAAGCAGTTTTATAGCTCTTCTCTATAAAACCAGAAGGCACTTATCTGATGGCTTCTCTTATTTTCAGTCCACCAGTAAGTGACACCGGTATGCTAGAACTGGCTACCACCATGGAGACAAAGTCTGTCCATCCCTGACCTCACAGGGATCAACCGCATCAATATTTCTCTTTTTTGTTGTTGCTGTTCATTTTTTCATTTTGTTTTTTAAAAAAAAGGATCAATGAAAAAAAAAACCACCTCCCAAACCACTCAAGCCCCAGTACAAAAAATATTAACACAGAAGCTTTTCAATTTTCTTATTAGCAACATTATTTGAAAGCTGAACTATTAAAAGGACACAATTAGACAAAGTCAAGTTTTCAGTAATTTTTTTAAAAGTAGTAATCCTTTAATATTTTCCCTTATTTTTTTCATCGATTAAATTTAATTTCCCTGCGAGTCAGCACAAGGGAGCTGACAATAAAAGCCTGATGCTGCAAACCTTTCCGGAGGTCCTTAAGCCAAGCGATTTCAGCTTAAAATCAGGATACAACCTGTATTCAGAAACACCCTTACTATGGCTCCACCTCTGCTCAAAAGTGTGGTTTTGCATTCTTTCTTTTGGGCTGGTAACATTTTGCTTTTGCAGTTGTACACAACGAATGGCACACTACAAGCATTATTGGAAAGAAATGACCTAATTTGTTTGTTTTTACTGGAATTAAATTACTCTGTGTGCACCTCATGTATCTCACGCAGACCTCAATTCACTATAGCCATTTATTTAAACAAATTCTTGCACCGGATGAACTCTGCACTGGTAAGCACCTACAACAAAGAAACTGAAGACCTTTCTCATACAAGTCCCCTTCATCCCTCAGTTCAGGTGGGAACAGAATAATGAATAGTTTTCTTTTACTCCACACCGGGTCTGAGGCCATACAGTAATCACACACATTACAACAGGCTCGTACGACGTTTGGGCATCTTCTCTGTGGATTGATAGCTTGTCTGTAGAGATGTGAACTTATCACGGTTCTGCTTAGTGTAGACATCCGGACAAGCAGTTGGCAGCAAGGTTTCTTCTGCACTAATTACATTCTTTTCCAAAAGTTCACCCTGCCTGGGTGTCCAGGTAATTGCAATTAAGGCAGGAATCTGGTAATTAGAAATTCAAGCGCCCTGCCAAGAACAATACACTTCCTCTTAACGTGCTGCCCAAAGAACTAATTCACTTGGAAAGGACAGAAGCTGATATGAAGTGGCAGAATAGATGTTGATTAAGCAACAACCACAGAAATAAATTCCCTTCCCCCTAAAATCAAATTCATTACATCTCATTTAGACTCCTAGAAAGAGTTTTATTACCTTTGAAACATTTAAAATAAACGAGAACTCAGAATTTCAGACCTCCAAACAACAGCATTTTCTGCTCACTCGCTCCAGAGACTGTCTGATGAGAATTGCAGGAACATTTTTTTCCACGCTGCGCATACAGCTTGTTCATACTCCCCTTCAGTCTCCCACCAAAATGCTAACTTTGTATCATGACTCAGCAACCACCGCTCACAGACATTATTCAGTACATACCAAGTCACTTAGTAACCTCTGAAGTATGTCTAACACAGAACAACAAATGCATTAAAAACAAAAAGTATAAAGTAAAGCCCAATACAGCACTCTCACTAGACAGAAAGATACTTAACTACATTGTCCTCTACCTTCAGAATTTTTAAAAGGTACTGTTTGCTGGAGATGAATGGTAAATTTTTACTCTCCCTATACATTCATTTCTAATTCACAACTGTCCTTACCAATTCAAAATTACATCTCTGTCCCAAATCTTGGGCTTAGCCTTTTACAATGTATACTAGTTTTATCTTTCTGGAAACAGAAAGCCTTTTTCCACTGGAGATGAGGAAGCTCTTCAATTTTTACCTGCATATTTTCCACTGTATTACATTAACTAACAACACTGTAAATTCTAGTATAGATGTTATACTAGTGTTTGATTAACTTTCATCAGTAATGACTAGAGGCAAACACTGGCTTCCGATCTCCAGCAGAATTCAAGTTCACTTTAACAAGAAATTAAGAAGATTGAAAAAATAGCTGGACACTGACATGAACTAGAAGAATATTCTCTTGCAAAAGCCAGCAATGAGAACGCTTTTTGGGAAGGATGAAATTCAGAGCTTAAACCACTTACGAACTTTTATGATTAGATTAATATAAATTCTCATGTGAAGGAGTAGTTCAGCATTTGCATATTGAGAAGTCTCACACCTTCTTTTTGAAGCATTTGGTTCTGGCCACTATCAATCGCAGAACAATAGATTAAATAGTCTCTCATGATAGGTCCAGTATGAGAACTTCTTTTTCTTTTTTTTTTAAGTGTTGAAATGTGACTGACCAGCAGCTACTAACACAAGCCACGGATACAGCTGATGCAGCTGATCTGGCCAGCATACTCTGATGACTACTGAACGTTCAGGCAGACACGCTGTTCCCAAAGCTACATGTTCAACAGACCTTTACTTCTCCTACTCACGAATGGCTTCAAAAACCAGTCATTTTCCCTTCTTCTTCCTCTTCTTTTTACTTTTAACCAACAAAGCAGATACAGTTTACATCTAGCCCTTTCCAGTATATTCTTCCCAGCCCCTCCTGTTCAAGCAGTCTTTCTGCAAAGCAAACCCTGAGGAAGCAACTCTCCCATTGCTTCTCTCTAGCTTTTCTGAGGAAGGGAACATACTCAGAGGGTGCTTATGATCTTGGGATCCACTTGCATAAAAGAGTAAAATCAAGCAGGCCATTTTTGGTTAGGGCAAAAGTAATTAAAAATATACTAAGAACACAACTGGTCCAAAATAAACTGGATTTTGAATATTCTGGCATTTTAATAGTTCAAAGCATTATTTAAACAAAAATAATGACAACAGGTAGATAGTTGCATTGTTTTTTAATCTGGCAACTAAAACTGGAATATTTTGCTTAAAATCCAGACTTTGACATTACATGCTTTAAAATCCATACAGATTTACAAAACACTATTAAACCTTTATCTACTGAAATTACTTTCATTCCAGTTTGTAATTTATGTTATGTGGTAAACATGGTTAAAACTATCTGAAGGGATCAACAGACAAAGAACCACATAGGAACAGGAGTCCAGAATGCCGTACTCATGTTTTTCTACAGACAATCAATGTAAGAGGTTTCCATCCAAACCAAAGCTCTGGAATCATGAGCCTGGCTGTAGACACAACACAGTCTATTCATTTTAATATAGCCAAATAATTTCAAATTCAAAGCAGGAGGGATCTAAGCTGACACTGTTTAGAATTATTTTTAAAAAAATGGGGTGGGGGAGGAATTTCCTCTCTCTCCCGGAAGAAAAATCTATACAGGGTCCATGTTCGTGCTAGATGACTCAAGGAAAGTGCTCTCCTTAGTCCTGCACTCAGTGGTTCCGTAATAGCTTCTTCTGGATGACACCGCTACCTCTTCTAATTAGCTACCCAGGTGCAATCAAAGGAGCTTCTGCTTCCTCATCCTGCGTTTCACCCACTAGAGGCTTCAATAAACTCTCAGAATTGGGATTGATCTAGGGATCAAAAAACCAACACAAGCGTAACTCACATAATTCAGAATGCACTTCACAAATGGGGCCTACAGCCATGCCGTAAAATGTATATAGAGCCCTGATGGAAAACTATGAAAAGGAAAGCATGCTTTGAAATGCTCAAGATTTGTTGTTGGTTTGCTTTTATAAAGCATTATAAGATCAGTTCTGCCCCCCCTCCTCCCCCTATGTTTTTAAGTCTAAAAAATTACTCAGTTCTCTCATGACCTCTGTTTCTTATTGCCTTAGTGGGTTCAGAAGATTCTTTAGATCATACCCAGACATAACTACTAAATGAACAAGCTGAGATCATCAAAACCTTATGACTGAAACACTGAAAACAAAATAAAATGTACAGTTTTCACCGCCCACCCCAGAAGTACATCAAGTGCACAGTAAGAAAAGCCTACGGTAAGAAATTATCTCTCACGCGCTGCAGCAAAGCCTTGGGAGCTAATAATACAAGAAATAAAACTGCTGTTTTGATTGATAGATCTGTTAAAGTTTCTTATCACTTATTTCCACTGTCAGTCAAATATGTTTCATCTTTTATCAGTAACAAAATAAAGTTATTTTTGCCTCAGAATCCAAATTATAGATACTTAAACGTAGAGAAATAACACTAAGCCAAGCAACAATTGAGGACCAGTATCTTCCAACTGACCTAACAATGTATTAAAAAAAAAATAACAAAGACTAGCTATTATGAACTAACATTGTGTTCTTTCCTATAATTAATTTCAGCTGATCATAATAAGCAAGGCGATTAGTTCAGGTAGTTTGTTCTTTGTTTTAAGTCAATCTTCCCATCTGTAGTTATGGTAGGTACCTCTTAGGGCACAGCAGAAAAAAATGAAATTCTCTGATAGACAGGCATTTGCATCATGCTGTAACACAGAAATTAATGTATTCTGTGTTCATGTAACTTTATGAAAACGTACACGCACAAACATATACACACAATATATATAATGATGACATCTTTTAATTGGCAAAGCTGGGTACTGAAAAATGGGTCACTCATAGCTTCACTGTTGTACCATAAGTGATTTTTATTTTCTTGGGTAAGTCAAAATTTATTGTTCAATAAGTATAACAATCCTTTAAACTGCATGCTGATTACAAAACACTGAAAGTCATCTGATGCTTTGTATATGGCATAATGCAGTGAGTGAAAGTAATGCCTTCTAGGGAATTTGGACTAGAAAAGACTGAAAAAAAAAATGTTAGTAGTCTTATCCTGATATCATTTACGTGCACTTACATGGAAGCACATGAATAGCTCTCTGGACACATGCAGTTGGATAAGATCACTTCAGAGGCTGCTCGCGCTATCTACAAGTGAGCAGGACGGGGCCCCATTCCCCCCCTTCCCATTGCAGGGGATCATTGCAACCCAGGATGTTACAGAAAACATGAAAAACCACAAACCACAAAAACAGCAGATGGATTTAGACCCCCCAAAAAGCGTTATTTGCCATGTTAGAAGATGCCAGATCGCAAGTAGGAGCCACTTTCAGACAGCTCTGCTGCTTTGCAGATACACCGTGGTCCCCACGGTGAGGGATCACGCTCATGCTGCCTTCTCTGTAACCCCTTTCTTCTCACCTATGCGCTGTTAGACCGGGACCACAGCTTACACCGGGGCTATTTTAGACCACGCTTTTGAAACGCCCATCCCATCAGCTCAGCACGGGTGTTGCAGACCCTGCAGCACGAAGACGTGGCCCTCCACCGTGAGCTACGTGTGACTCACGGCTTGCCCCACGCCGCATGTCTGCCGTGCTGCCCGGCCGTGCGACCGCAGGGCACCGCGCCTCAGGCTACACTGCCTGGGTCTCTCCGGATGGAAAAAGGCACTTCTGACGTTAAACACGCTATTACAAACCAAGTCGCATAGAATAAACTTTCTCTTATAACATCTTTAAAAATGGCTAATAAGGGATTTTAAAAAGTTAGATTTTTCTATATAACACTCCATAAAACAATAACATTAGAACATTTTACTACTTCTTTCTTCAAAGATGCACAGCTTTCCTGAGAGCTGCATCCATTCAACTAATGGAAAGGAGCCAAGGCGCAACCAGAAGCACTCGCATTTTGAAATCCGAGTGGTCATTTTACAAAAATTATATTAAGCAGCACACAGTAATATAAATCGCTCCATAAAAGCGGCATACTGCCTTATAAACTGCTCTTTTAAAACCAACTTAACAAAAAAAAAAGAAAAAGAAAAAGAAAAAGAAAAAATTAAGTTAGCAATGAGCTGCACGGCTGTAAAATAAGTTGCCAATCCCTGACTAAGACGATGAAAAGCAGCCATAAAGAAATTTTGGTGAACTGCAGCAAGTACGAGAAAACAAGACGACAATTATATTTGGGGGAGTGATCAGGCCCCACAGACCCTACTTCAGCAGCATGGTAGTGCATCTGTCTAAAGCTGGCATCCAGCTCAATGGGCATGATATTCTAGTCAAATCCATTATCATTCAATAATAATGGCTCGAGATCCATTATTTTCTGAAAAAAATGTACTACAATGGACAAGCAGCAGCCTCACAGCAGTTAGATTGGCTCAGGGAGAAGTCAACCACACAGGAGATCATTTCCTCCATTTTATAAAGGTTCAGTCCCAATACACACAGATGCCTTATTTTTCTAGAACATCAGTACTGAAATGCAATGTGCTAATGGTGGGGTAATATTCTCCATGAGTCTGCTTTTTTTCAAATTATTTTTTAAAAATAAGAGTACTGGAAGTCTCACTGTTTCTACAAAGCCTGAATTCATGCATCCATTTTCATGGAACTTAGGAGGTTATTCCCTTGACTGTATTTTTGGATGCTGATGATGAACTCTCTGCTAATAGGATGTACACACAAAACTGCAAACTGAAGGTGCTTCTCAAAAACCTATCCCACACATGCGTTCATGGAAGAGACTCCAACTGTTTTTCTAAACCGTGGGCAAAGGCCCACTTCCTGACACTATAAATGGAAAGAATGCCACAAGGGGAAAATTACTACAGTTGCCTTCATTGTTTTTCACAAGGTAATTTTTTCAGAAAAAGACACAGTTTCTAATGACCTTCCCACCCAAAGGGTAAGAGCTTTGTCACTTGTGAGTTATTTGTATACTCTTGCTAATTGTATTGCTACACTCCTCCAATCATTATGAATATTCATTTTATCTCACTCCTCTCTGTGTGCACTTATTAACTGTATAACACATATACCCAAGAGATTTTGTATGTGTATATACGTATACGTGTGCGTGATGTTATGTAAATCTGTATCTGACCTATGCACACAAAACACAATAATCAGCAGTGGTACCGCAGTCCTCAGGAGCAAGGAACTGCCAGGGAAGTTGAAAAGGTTCCAAATTACCAAGTATCACCTCAAATAAAAACAGCTCCTTTAACAACAATTTTTTTTGGCAAGGATATAAACTCACCGAGCATTTCTTATCATTATTGCTATTATTATTTACTGAACACTAAACTGTGTTTTGTCTTATATATTTAAATTAAGAGAGTAAGCTGCCTGAAAGATCTCATCTTGTTGTGTTTCCTTCTATCTGCCGCTACAGTTTTAAAGCACATTTTCCTTTATTTCACTTTTCCACAAGCCATAAAAAAACTCATTTCTAATTCATCCGTTCGTTCAGCTTAACCTCTCTTCTCAGCAATTAAAGCACTCTGCGCATCCCTCATCTATCACACAGCCAGCTAAATAATGCATTGCGTCCTCCGCTCATCTTTTATCATCCCAAATGACAGGTATTAGCATATCTCCCCAGTCAATTACAGTGCAGCGGAATAATCACAGCATAATTGGGCGAAAGCCACTCTAATCACCAACCCTGCAAACTCGCAGAATGAAAACTGAGTGGCAGTTCAGACAGGCCTTGCTCTTGTCCATGACTCCAGCCAACAAGCTTGGCAGGTCTCCATTTCCTTCTGCCTTTTAAAACTTAATTCTTCAGGGCTAAACTTCGCAGTACACACACACACAACTAATTTTGTTTCCCTGAAAGGAGGGCCGTGCAGGTTGATAAAAATTACCAAAATGCTATTTGCTAACAAATGCAAGCTTTTAACATAGCGCCTATTTTCTGCCCTTCAGATCATCCAGCCGGGCTCCGCTCTACAGACTAGCTTTGACAGATGGGTTTGTTGCTTCAGGTGGAAACTTCTACATTTCATGTTAGAGCAAGCAGAATTTCTTTTCCTTTAAGTATAAAGGTTTTACTAGATCTAACACAGTTAGGTACTGCTTTAGATGGTACTGCTTACTGCAGACATTAGCCTTCTGTTTTTCAATGCTAGCAAGATGCCCATAAAGCATCATTTTTATTTGTTGTCTGTTTAAAACATCTAGATTAAAATCCTACACATATATATATTTGAACATAAAACAAATGCTTCATTTGTTAAACAAATAAACACAAGTAAATTAACATCAAACTGCTGTCTCCTGTGCTCAATCCGAACAAACAGGAGTATCAACAAAACCCCTCCACAGCTGTTACCCCAACCGAAGAGTTCAGACTGCGCTCTTACGGCAGCTCTCAAACCTGTGCCACAGCATCCATCTGAGATGGGCGCCCGGCTCCGACACCTCCCCGCCCCAGGACTCCAGCCGTGCTCCGATGCGGCCACTCGTGGATGGTGGGGTGGAACCACCCAAGCCCTGGGGTCTGCTTACCCTACAGGGCACGCGTGCCCAGCCCCACGCAGCATGGGATCTTCTGAGCAGAAGGAAGTTTAGGACATGTAAAGTTCCTGGGGAAGTCAGGACATGCATTTAAAAGAAAGTTTTTGACAGCATTACCTCAGGACAGTTGAAATTTTTGAATGTATTGCAAACACAGGGAAAGCTGTCTGAAATCCAATGGCCAAATTCTCATCTTTGAGATTCTAAGTGAGATTTATTAACTGTGTGCTGCTGTCATCGGTGGTAGCACATTTTGGTTGTGCATGTTTAGATGACTTCTCTGTCATTTACCAGTTCAGCCCCAAAGACAGAATGAAACGCTACTGAAGAAGAAGGGCAATGAGACTTACAGCCAGACCAGCAGCGCAGTGCATTCCTGCTGCTTGTACAGGATTATGCGTAACCACAAGTTCCACCCACTATAAGGTTAAATTGCATGAAATGAGGAAAAGTTTTTCTGGAAGCAAGGCTTAGGCAAGTTATGTACCTGTTTCAGTCTAAAGGGAGGGGGTTGCTTTCACCTCCTTATACTAAATGATTGAGACCTTACTCATTATTATAGTTAGAACACAACATCGTAATTCAAATATAGCTTTTAATGTTTCATTTTCTTCCTAACCTCCTCTTCTCCCCATAACTGCTTTCCCTAAATCACTTTCAAAACCCTACGTTACCTTGTTGTAATTTTTTTGTAGTCAACAGAATTACAGCAGATACATTTAATCAGTTGTGATCTTCCCATTCCTGCTTCCCAAAATGGAGCTGAACAAGATGACGACTTTTTTTAAAAAAAAAAAAAACTCATCTTGTGCAATGTCTCATCATATAGCTCTGTGTGCCAGTACTGCCATGCAGTGAAGCTAGGCAAACAATTTGTTATTAAACTACTGTTGCAAAGCCAGGGAGGGAAGAACAAAAGCTTGTGTATTTACAGGACAAAGATCTTCCTTACCCTATGTCTTCCATAAAGCTAACCTACTGAACTACACCTTGCCACGCACAGGCTGCTGTGGCTACAGTGCACATTGAGAAGGGGGAAGAGAGGCTCGCAGCTGTTTGACACTTTGGAAATGGCGTGAAGGAGTCTTGGTTCCTTCCCCTCAATGGAGATGAGTGTCCAAGATGAGGCAATTACTCAGCTTTCAGTGCTGCTTCTTTCTTTTGTGCCACTGAGGAGCTTCCCAGGGCCAAAGCCTGTCTCTTCTGCTAAGTGCTGAAGAGTAAATGGCATGCAAGCTGTACCATTCCAGCTCCTTTCATCTCAAGTCTTTTCTCATTCTCATTTTTGCTTAAAAAAATAAGCATAGAGTAGCTGTTTTTTTAAAGTTCCGGTGTTACTCTGTTGCGTCTCCTTCCAAGTCTGCTTACTTCATACGAATAGATGGACGAGATTCTTTCCAGACTCCAACTTATTACCCCTTACAATGTCAGGCACTGTGCTACTCTCAACAGATTCACTGAAAAGGATGTGACTTGGGGAGAAGCCAATCAACAAGAAAAAAAAAAAAAGCCATTAAAAATTGGCTTTAAATCTTGGCTTTGAACTAAGATTTAAAAAAGAAGAAAAAAGATTTTTCCCCCTCTCCCGTGATCACTGATTTCACTCCTCCTCTTCTGTATAAAACCCAGCAAACTGAATGAAGGTTGTGTTGGGGTGTCATGGTTTTGTCTGGGACAGAGTTAATTTTTTTCATAGAGGCTCACACAATGCTGTGTTTTGGATTTTTGATGAAAATAGTGGCGATGTTTTTGGTTGTTGCAGAGCAGTGTTCACATAGAGCCAAGGACTTTTTTGCTTCTTGTGCTGCCCTGCCAGCGAGGAGGCTGGGGGTGCACAAGGAGCTGGGAGGGGACACAGCCAGGGCAGGTGACCCAGACTGACCAAAGAGATATTCCACACCATATGGCGTCATGCTCAAACATAAAAGCCGGGGTAAAGAAGGAGGAAGGGGGGGACGTTGACAGTGATGGCGTTTGTCTTCCCAAACCATGACGCGTGATGAGCCCTGCTGTCCTGGCAGTGGCTGGACACCTGCCTGCCCATGGGAAGTAGCAAATGAATTCCTTGTTTTGCTGTGCTTGCGCGTGCTGCTTTTGCTTTACCCAGTAACCTGTCTTTATCTCAACCCATGAGTTCTGGCACTTTTACCTTTCTGATTCTCTCCCCATCCCACCTGGGGAGAGTGAGCAAGCGGCTGTGTGACACTTAGCTGCCTGCCGGGGCTAAACCACAACATGGGGGGAAAAAAAAAAGTTAGATGCCTTACAGACATTGCTTTTCTTTCTGTAGTGTATTTACTGCTCATAAAAAGTGTTCAATAGCTATTGAGAAGAGGTCTCTTCATTTTTCCAATGTAAGAAAAGCATAGTGTCACCCAACAAGCTTCACCAACACTGCCCTTCCTATCTCCCCGTGCTAAGGAAGGCATCTTCTCTGTTTTTGTTCTTCCTTTTCATCTTTCTGTTACCCTGAACTTTCTATGAAATTAACAACTTCTCTGTCAAGAAACAGCCTGAGACCAAATACAATTTTGCAGAAGTATGTCAGAAGAATATCTAAATGGATAAATCTGGGAAAAAAAAAAAAAAAAGTGGGGGATTTGGCAGCCTACAACAGAAAGCTTTCCCAGGAACTGATGAGGTATTTTGAGGTGCAAGCAGCCCTGTTACTGTGCTTCAGTTTCACAGACAGCAGATCTAGCTGGAGCAGTTCAGGGCTGTTCCACATCTACCTCACCACTTTGCTGCTTTTGCAGAAAATTCACTGTAAGAAAATGTAAATGTGCCCCCAAGATGCTTGAACCCAAACTGAATCCATGTTTTAAACTATGATCTGTAATTGTCTGGACTACCGCAGTGTATTTCCATCTGTCATAAAACTGGCAGCTTCTGCCAGTCAGTAGCTAGGGGTAGTAACACCCTGCACTTGTGTCATAACATTTGTTAAAACTCCTCCTGGTTGGCACCTAATCTAAAAAAATGCAAAGATCCTCAAAACCACAGCACTCATGTTCTACAACATTGTGTTATACCATGATTGATCTCAGCTGACCAAAAGAAGCGAACAAAAAGGAGGCTCATCACACGGTGCCATCAAAATGTTAGTCTAAGCTCTGTGTGTCACCTATGTAATGGCATTTCCAGGCACAGATTGTATTTCGTATTTTTAGAGAAACTGATAACTCATCTCATAACAACATCCCAAATCATGGGCAAATAAAGGCTCTGGAATATGAAAAGCTGTGGAAACAGCCTGTTAAGACAAAATCCCAGAACTTCAGATGGACAGAGAACATGCCATACAAATCCCTCCAACAACATCTAGAATGAAAAACTGCTTAAAAAGAAATTTCTGAATCCATATTATTTGGAACAACCAACAACTGAACTTCAGAAACAGCATTTCCTTTCATCCAAGACCACGATTCTGTAAGCAACAAATGGATCAAGTTCCACCAAAATTTCCTAGAGACACAGTATTCTAATGCCTTCAAGCTGCATACAAATTTCTATCCAGCAAGGGAATTTCTGTGTTGAGGTTTAGAAAGTGCAAATGTGACATGCTGCAGCTGCCTTGCACATTATGAGATACATTCTCATGCTTTTGCACAATGCCTGTCTGCCAAACTACAAAAACAGAGAGGCATAAGCTATACAGCACTGTAGTCAGAGAAGCAAGCTGGGGGGATAGAAGAAAAGAGTACGTATCACCCATCTCAGCTCTACAGCAACAACAGGGAATTCTGTAAATTGGTCTTTGCTTCTCTGAACGCTAATTCTGCTGGTAGTAGACATCACTATGGTGTTTGAGTGCAAAAGACTGGTTTGGAGAAAAGGCACGCAAGATAAATCCACAAGCTGATGGGAAGATGTGTTCTTTGCAGGAAGAGTTTAGTAGAGATCCATAGCCTATGACTCAAACAAGAACTTAAAGACTGTTGAAGTGTGTGGATTTGCAAAGGTGTTTAGTCGCACAGCAATTCTCTCCCAGGTGCAAACTCTTCATGTGCTCACTACGGACAGTCCTAGAGGAACAGAAGAAATATACTCCCTTCACAACCGCACTGGCTTATGTTTAACGAGTGAGGCAGCAGTATCCCTTTATCACTGAACTTTTATGATCGTCGTAGTGCTATAATTTATTTGAAAGTGAGGTTCACATTTGTTTTGTAGACTTGAGAAATGTTAAAATACCGACATTTTTATTAAAATACTTTTCTTCTTTTTATTCCAACAGATCGTACAACCCTAATGCTTATTTATCTTTTTCAAGAATGCTCTAATAGTGTAATAATTATGACCTATGTTCAATTGACTTGACAACTAATGAGCCTTCTGTAACCCAAGTAAAAATCCCATAAGCTTTGATAAATTGTGTAGATGTAACATCGAAGCAACACTGAGCCACTACTTTTCCGGTGTGAAACAGAACCAGTGAGACAAAGCTAGAAGCATAAATTCCTTCGCTAGGATTTTGTTTTCCCATTGTGAATTAAACAAATGTCCCTGCTCCTTCTTTCTTGGGGAAGGGAGGCAGGAGCAGAGCAGGGAAAATATGCATTTATGTTCCAGCCCCCGAATCCTCAAATATGACAGGAAGGTTGGAAACAACAGGAACCTCTTGTAATTTAGAAGACTTCTCTGCTAGCTATATTCTACCGTTACCAGGAAAGACACCTCATTTTTTCCATGGCTCTTTCAGCACAGCCACACCTATGACATGGGGATACAAATGCCTCAAAAGTAACAGCATCTGCCATCAAAAAGAAAATACTGTTGTCTTGAGGTCTTATTGGAGAACAAAATACTCTGCATTTTAGTTACAGCTTGGAAGATTTTAAGAAAAATCTACATGGTCTCCAAAATGGGATTAGAGCTCCCTTTATCACAAGAATTACTCTAAATACATGCCAAGCAACCCATTGTACACATAGCTCTTCTTATCCCCTATTTGTGCATGAACGAAAGGGGAAAGCAGGCACATGCGGTTATTTCACTTCTTAGTATACGTATGCTATCAAGGATATTACATAATATCTGGTTATCTAGGATTTTCAAAATCCATAGTATTAAACAACATCTTCTTAAAGAAAGGTTAGCAAAATTTCTATTGTTTTCTTCCATAAACAATGTTACAGAAATTAGGAAAATCAATAAAGTAACTGAACTCTAGGAACGGTCACAACAAATGCTTTCTCTGGATGGAATTGTTAAAAACTGTGACCCCCACCTCTCTGAAAAACATTCCAAAACCCAGATAATGTCAGGATAATATTTTGGAATTAGACACCTACTCATCACATGAGCTACCTTACAATTTCTTTGCAAACTGGTTCCAGGTGTTAACAAATATTTTTTTTAGTGAGGATGATATACAACTACAGAACAAAAATGCTAACGTAGGTCCCTTTTAAAAGTGCTTCTCCTCAAAAATGCCTTCCGATTTGCAAGCTCATATTTATTTAAGAATATAAACTATTTGTAATCCCTTTAATAGTAATTCCTTGATGGCAATGTACTAGAGAAATATAAATAATAATTATTATAAGGTAAAGCATTTTGAAACCCAGAAATACTACCTGCTGATTTTGAATATACTTCAAATATCAAACTAACTGACACACTGCACTTAAAAAAAAGCTGTATTTCCGTCGTTGCACAATGTCTCGAAGCTGAGAGCTTTTCTTCTTTGCTTCACTATGGCAGGTGCCAGCTTTGGGACCAAGACATGCACCAGAAGTTTGTGCAGCCCTTCGGAAACTCTCAGGACTGGCATCCAAAATACTCCTCCAAAGTTTATTGTGCTCTTCTTAGAGCTTAGCAATGACACATAAGCAACAAGCATGGCTGTGGGCAATCTACAGTGATAATCTCAGGAGCCTTTTTTATTTTCACTCTGGACTTCACTGTTACTGCCATCCATACTGCTGGTAGGTACAAAATGGACCCAAGGTATATTAAGTATTTGATTGTGTTACTTCAGATTGCACATATACGGCTCTACAGATATGTAGGCAGAACTTTATATACATAAGCCTTTTGTACAATCTCAATGAAAGCATGAAAATTCAGAGTGTACGTATAAAGAAGTCAGAAAATTGACAGAAAACCAACTTAGCTTTTCCACATACATTTCACTGCACAAACTTTACAGTGGGGAGCTGTAACTTTGAAATGCTAACAGACAACACTGATTTGAAACCTATTTCCTGTTACTTGGGGGTGCCTTTTTTTTTTTAATAATAAAATGACAAGGAGGCAAAAATAATTATAGAAACAAGGCAACCTGCTCTTAAGTTGATCAGCCCAGATGTCAAAATGGTCTTATTTTGCTTTTACTGAATGTCTTTCCAGCAAAGCAAATCCACTCTTTTAGACCAAGTATCATATACAAGTGTACATATGCAAATATGGACACTTCGATCTACTGATTGGTGTTTGACCAACCTAAACAGACAAGTGGCTCACCCAAACTCTCTGTGCTTTGAGGTTACATGTCCCAGAATGTACTGAGCTTGCTGGCATTTGAAAATTAAATTTAGAAAAACATACTATTCCACATCTCTTTCCTTTAAGTTACTAAAATATTTAGGCGTAATATATTCTACATCTAGATATGGGCATAAAACAAAGATCAAGACAATGAACTTGCATCCAACACCAGCCCTTCTCTGCACCTTTCATCTCCTTACCAAAACACCGAAAAGAGATGAGCCTTAAGGGAAGCAAGCCCTGAGTGAGACAGTCCAAGCCTGCTGAAGTACACAAGGAGACTGCACTCAGATGACCACATGTATTCCAGTTAGCAAAAACCATCCTTCACTTCTAAATTAGAACACGCTGAACTCAAATAACTTTGCAGAGCAAAATTGGAAGCGCAAGACTAAAATAAGAAGAGACAATTTTAACCAGAAGAAAGATCTGGAAATCTGTACTGATCTCAGAGGCTTTTTTTTTTTTTTTAACCTTAAATATGAGCCAGTAGGAAAAAAACAGAATGCTAACCTTTCTTCTCTTGTAAGTACAGCAGTCGTCTGGGCTTCACCAAAAGTCCATTTCTAATTTTGCGTGCCGTGGCCCCCAAATCTGGAAAGACGTCAGGCTCCCCGTAACTTTCCGCAATTGAAAAATCCCTGAGGGCTTTTAACATATTTAGGGCTAAGTAGGAGCACACTACTTTGAGCCTCTCTTTCAAAAGAGGAAAATTAAGGCCCAAAGCACAGACAAGACAAGCTAGGTACACGAGCTAGTTGTCAGATAAAAATGATTGAAGCCTACGAAACTGAGTACAAGGGCAGCTAAGGATGTAAAAAACTAACCAGTCAAAAATCCTCTTAAAAGATGAAAATTGCAAGCTCTGTGGAGTTAGAATAAAAGCATTTGATTGACCCAAACACAGCACTTAGTTAGAAAAACCCACCTCTGCTTGCATTCGCTGAATGTTCACTGCCCCTAGGCAGTGCCCAGGGAGGGGTCTCCGCAGGTCCCCGGCCCGGTCAGGCACCCTCACCCTGACACAGCTGCTGCCCCTGCCCCATGTTCGGTAAAACGTACGCTCACAGTAAGCGCCAGTGCAGAGAAAAGGGACTAGACAACACCGTACAAACTATTGTTCTTCGTTACTTGTAATTACTTCACAAGGTAATCTCATATTCTAGGAATCTCTGCTAAACGAACACTTTACGCCCTTCCGAAACATTCCCCTCCTGGACCGGAGGCTTCATGCTGCCTGGCAGTCTGCAGGAAGCGAGCGGCAGTCAGCGGACGGAGGCCTGGCCTCCGTTACCGGGAGTCAGGAGGGAGGGAGATTATGTTTTCCAAAAACCACTCTTCCCCCAACTCCCTACATTTTATGGCAAAGTAAATGGAGTTTCTCTCTCAAAACCAGGATATAGCTCTCTTTTTCCCTTTTCACACTGCTTTTAACTAGAACCATTTATTCAGAGTCTGATCAAGACGCGACCACGGCCCACGAACCATGCCCAACTTCTCTCCAGTAACCCCGCAAAGCTGTGAGCATGCCTGAACGAACGAGGGCACCCTCCTACCCAGGACAGATGCATTTCAGTGTGCATTCAAGTCCCGGCTCATGATCCCACAGAAATCAAGCCTGTGGTGTAGAAAAGCTGTTCTACCACCAACTCCAGTTAAAGACGGGCCCCATAGATGGAGCTGCTGCAGCCACGAGGCTGGTGGCCACCTAGCCCCACGCGCGTGTGTACAAATGTGCCTAACGATAATGCCACTCGTACTGCTTTGCACCTCTCTGTTTCAGCTTCAGAACTGTGGAGACACGAAACGAAGCGTGCCAAGGCCAGAAGGTGCTGGAGCACCTCAGGTCTGCGAGGCTTGCAGCGGACAGGAGACCCGCAGTGGCACCGAGCTCCTTGGAACGTGGCCGCCTCGTGCCCAGACCGGGCCAGGGTGACCACGTCTGTGCTGGCCCCCCACCAGCACGGGGTGGAAAGGAGGGTGGGCAGGCGGGCAGAAATTCTGAGACACTCCTCATACACCTTACGGGAGGGCTCAGTGCACAGTGACAGCATGAACCACCTTAGGAAAAAATGTGAGATTGGCAATTATCCCTGCTTTCAATCCATTCAAAAATCCTGCCAAAAAAGAGAAACTAAATAACTAAATATAAATATACAGGAAATAAAATTACACTTAGATACATATATATAAATACACAGCTCTGCACATATACATTCATATATTTGTATAAAAATACAATTTTGAGTATTTTAATAGAAACAAGCACAAATTGATTTAAATTAATCTCTGAACATACTGGAGAGCCAGCACAGTAATTAACTGTGTTATTTATTAATTATTATAACCATACCAACCGTCCTTTCTCTTCATCTCTCCAATAAAAACAATTCATTCCTAATCCAATCGAGCTGCAGAAACTTTTATGAAACGTTACATAAGGTAATAAAAAAGCTCCAGTTTTAGGTCTGCAGTATCCATTTCTGGCCTTCAATCATTTGTGTCAGATTATAATCTCCAGTCCGTGTTACTTGAACAATCCAATACCTCACTGGCACATGCAAGCACACTAAAAGATTTTTTTTCAAATTACACAGCAACATACCCTGAATAGGAGATCAGTCATGGAACAAGCTAAATTTGCATGCAGGGGAAAGACTGAAAGAGCTGGGAGGGGGGTGCAGAGAGGGAGGATGTAGTAAGCAGTATCAGAAAAATGAAAACAGAATTGAAAAAGGCAGAAGGACCATAGGCATGTAGCTTAGCTGAAAAGGTTTCCAGCAATATCTGCTGGCAGTTTCTTTTCATCTGTGCAACTAGATGTTATTCTACTGCAATCAACAATTTGAGCGGGCATAAAATAGAGAATTTCTAATAGTTTAGATCAGCATAGGATATAAAACACAACTGAAATGTCTTTCCATGTGCTAAATCCAGCAATAATTACTGTCATCCAATTGCTTGTATAACATACTCTGACTATTAAGGTGGCAGGCAAGGGGAATATGGAGCAAAAAGGAAGGTAGAAATATGTTGATTCCGATTACCACTTACCGAATTTGCTTTTGCTTTGCTAGTATATTGTTAAATCTTTTTTTGTGCTTCATAGGAAGACATACATTTTTAAGATGGTTGGTCATAGCAAGCTCTTTATTTTGTTTTTGTTTTAAAATGGCCATAATTTGCACACCCTGACACCTGCTGATTTCATGCCCTGCCTTTTCCCGTTAAAGCCCATTCTCGGCTCTCCACAAGAGGAAATTTCATTTATCAAAATTCTGTTAGTGTAAGGGGAAGGGCTATGCTGAGCTGAGCCATGGCCTTCATTAAACATGCAGAACATAAACTGCTGACACTAAGCACAGTCAACTTGCAGCACAGTGGAGGAGGGGAAAAATAAAAAAAGAAGAGCAATGAGACGGAAGCAATGGTGTGATGGTGAGAGGGGAATAAAAGCCACAGTTTTGCAAAGCATTTAAGTCTTACTGAAGTCACTGAGATTTAATTGCAGACCTGAAGTTAAGCAGGTGCTTAACTTTGCCAAACAGAAATAGATCACTAAATTATGAATGGATCATTCTATTTCTATTTCAAGGAACACGGGCACTTTGCTCTCCAGACCATTCCCTAAGGGAATGAGAAAGGTGAGGGGGAAAAAGGTAACAAAAAGGAGAAAATAGTCCCCTCTCCAACTCAAAATACTGGTCCAGATAAAGGAACTATATGTTCTGCTTAACACAATGAGATTAAAAAGGCTGGTGTCCATTATTTAGGTCCCATTAGAAAGAAAAAAGCAATCACCATCATGTTCACTAATTTCAACAGGGTACCAAAAACAGTTGCTCTGAACTGAAAGAAAAATTTGTAAATCTGGAAGAGGAAAGCATGACAACAGAAATACATTAAGAATCGACATTAGGGTTGAGGGGGAACAAAGCGGCTTTTGAAATTTTCAGTTCAGCTACTGTTCTTGATTTTTTTCCCTTTAATTCTCAAAGATAGCTGTGTAATGCTGCCTACAATAGAAACTTGAATTTAATAGGCACGAAGCAGAAGGTGTGTAGCATTTTCCTCTGATCACAAGGAACAAGCACTTAGCTGTAAGAGAGACCCACAATGAGTCACTGCAGGGAGGAATCAAATGCATCACAGGTACATGCAAGCCTTTTTTATTATTATTGTTCCAACTGAAAACACATTATAACTTACAGATCTAGAAAAAAAAATACATTTTAAACCTCCCTAGTCCTATAAAAATGCGTAATATCCCAATCATATATGCTGGCATTCATACAGTTCCAGTGGAGGCTGAGGGAGGTGCCGGGGGGGAAGGTCAACCTTTTCTCTGTGAGCTTTTTTTTGCTATTTATCAATAAGCTAAGATAATCATTTGAAATTGAAGCTGTCTAAATACCAAAAGGAATGATTTTCCTTCAAGTTCCAAACAGCAGCCAAAAGCTATTTTAATATTCATTATCTGAAAAAATATCATATTAACATTTTCTGATACTTTGACATCTCTTAAAATAGTTCTTCAAAGTTAATCTGAAATTAAAAGCACTGTAAAATTAATGGCCAGATTCAGCTACCCTTTCCTATACTGAATATCATCATATTTCAGAAAGAAAGAATTTCAACATTTAGCTCCGATCAACTCTTAACATAACACTAATTTTTCTTACATCTTTCAGGGTTCTGTGTATGCGTAGTTTAGACAGAACAGAAAGTAGACACACTTGTGGCTATGGGGCATGCACATTCATCATTCCCCAGAAGTAATTCCTGTAGATTTTTTTTTAAACACCCATTGCATACACTTAACAGAAATCAATAGCTGCTTTCATAGGAAAAAGCTCTGATAGTGTTGTTTTTCTTAACATCTGTTACAAAACGGAATGGAATGGCCCAATTCTGAAATCTTGTTGTTGGATTTGTAACCAGTGCCATATTTTCAGCTTTTTAACCTTTATTCTGGTCAACAAGACACTGCAGCCTGCCATATAAAGCTGCACACCACATGGTACCATTCAACAGTATATCTAGGTCAGCTTGCATTTTTAATGTGCTCCATTAGCCTTCCCTTGCTCACTGTATCAAGTTTAAACTTCTCGCTTTCAAACCTTTGTATAACTAAGCCTGGCAGCACACAGGATCCTAAGAGCATCATGGGTGTCTGCAACGTTTATTCCACCAAAGACATCAATTCTAACACTACTTAATTTCATGCCATTTCCAAGCCCAGCATTCCCAAATTTCTCCTTCAAGATCCTCTTCCACAACATAGCTGACAAAAAAAAAAAAAAAGCTTTAGCTAACATATTTCCTTCCTCAGCACTATTTGGGGCAGCTTAACAACTGTGACCTTGGCAGTGTTCTGCACACACCACAGCTAAAAACTAAGAGTTAATAACCATATAAACACCCATAGCTGCATTACTGTAAAGCTTTTGCATGCAATCATATGTGTTATAATGACATTTAGTCACTTAGATGCTACAAAAGCCAGTTCCACGCGATTCACTTCATTGCTTTCCTTCATAAACAGCAGTTATACATTTCTCAAAATACCTTTATTAATTTTTAAATTAGTACGTATTCTGACTCTGTTCTCACACGTGTTTCTAAGGCATATATCCCTCCACCAGAGTACAGCCCTTGCACAAGGATTAGAGTTGTAAAACCACTCTAGATACAGGTTACGTTTACGGGGTAATCAGTTCATCTCTTCTGACACAAGGAATAATACCGCGAGAAGTTTCACAGAAGGCTCGGGAAGATTCAAATAGATCCTGATAAAGGGGTGGGGGGGAATCAGCCGGTGGAATGAAAACAGAGTCACATTAAATTGAATGGTAAGGATGATGCTTACTTTGCTCCAGATTAAAACGTTAAGGCAAGTTTTACTACAGAGACTATAAATCTGTCTGCTTTCTATTTCAGGTAGTATCAAGGACTCTGTAGTAGAATTGCAAAACACATACAAAGATTATTACACTAGAAATATATCACAACTGTTTACATGCACATAATAAACAATTAAAAGCATTGCAATAGTATGGAAATTATGCCAGAACCACGGGTAATTTTGATGCTCCTATATAAGAAAAATACATTATTAACATCCAGTATAATTAACTCTGCTCACCAAAAAAATGACCTTGAAATTTCCCAAGATTGTCATTCTAATGTCATTCTAATCCAATACAATTATCCGTCAAAATCTCTAATTCACCAGAAAACTGTCTCACTTGAAGAATTCCTTAAAAAAAAAAAAAAAGGAATAATTGAAGCTTCAAAGTTACAAAATGATCTTTTTGCAGAAGAAATGTGTGTTCAGTTAACACCCAAGCTTCTGCATTATTGTCATTGTTTCTTCCTGTTTGAAATCCATGCAGTACTTTTTCACGCAACGTACAGTTCTGAAGCATGATACACACCTGACCTTGTCTCAGAAAAAAAAAGGAAATGAAATCCTAAATCACAACTGTCTACCCAACAACTTTCTCACGTTCCTCTCTGCAATTTCTGTTCTTCAAACCCAGGATTAGTTTTAACAAGCTGACTATGCAATCAGTGTAAGCAGCCACATTGCACAAATATGAATCTTTTCTATATGTGAAGTCCTGTTTTATGCTGTTGAAAAGAAATGCTATCCAAAAAAGCAAACGAATGAACAGTAGGGAAATTAAAAAAGTTGTGGTTTCTTTGTTGTCATTGTTTTTAGTCGCAATACCAACGGGTGCATGCATCCTGTACGAAGGTGGGGTTCCTTGCTCCAGGCAGAAGTTCTGGTTGCACCAGTTACGCCATCAGGTAGAATTTGCAGAAGAAAAAGAAATCTGGTCTAACCTGCTCTCCTAATCAAGAAAGAACAGCGAACTATCTGCAAGCACTCTGTCCTGCCCTCTTCCCACCCCCAAACAAAGAGACCACCTGCCTAAACATTTATTTAAAATTTGCAGGTATTTACAAGCAAACATTGTGTTTCAGTTGTCAGATGAGTTCTTCGTAAATCTGATACTCCCTCAAAGTTCAAAACAGCGGTATAAATCAAACGGGCCACACAGGACTGTAAAGGACCCACAGTATTGCAGTAACAGCATCCTGGTTACATTTTAACAGCCTGCAGTTCAGCTGGAAACAACCATTAACAGAAAGTTGAACTAAACACTGGCAAACTAGGGTAGAAATGTGAGGCTGCAAGCCCTCAGCACTCCCACCAATTAAAAGTGTAGAGTAAAAAAAGAAAGAGTGAGAAAATAAATCCTTTTTTTTTCTTCTTCTTTTTTTCTTTTTTTTTTTTTTTGTGGTTGGTAATTCATATTGCTGCATTGTAGTGACTGATGGGAAATCGTGGGTTCAGTCGGATCCCTAAGCTGACGTGTGTTCCCATCACAAAGAGTATCAAACGCTGCACTTTTGGAGCGTTTCTACAGAGTTTGGCAAAGGGCTAGCTCCCTTTGCACATTACAGTGTGGCTCTTCAAGCCAAGACCGAAGCAGGCTGACAGAGCTGCGCGGGAAGCACGAGCTGCTGCTGCTGCTGCTGCTGCCACGAGTGCTGGCGGGTCAGAGGCTGCAGCATTTCAACAAAGCGGCAACTGAAGTCAGCACAGAAACGCAGCAGAAATACTGACAGAAGAGAGATACACATCATCAGAAAAGCTTAAACAGTTGCCAAGCCTTCCTACCTGCAGATGTCACATCAGGAAAAACTGAGCAATTGTCCTGAGTCACACACCCATCTATTTATGAAAGCTGAGTACCAGTTTCTGACCCCTTGTATTCTCCGAATGGTAGCGGCAGCTTTGGACTTCTATCAAAAAAACACTCATGGTCCCAGCCACATCTTGGTAATACAATGTGTGCAGTATTGGAGGTGAAGACTGCATCATGTTCATGCTCATAAAGTAGAGACGATGCAGGAAGAAAGGCAGCAGTTTATTTTATTTTTTTTAGTGCTAATCCCAACTGATTGCAACCCACATGACAGCAACTTTCAAGGACTCGGAGACAAGTGTGATGTTCACCAGCTCTGCTCACACCAATACTCCACAGCGCTCAGGAGCTTTTGAGAGCAAATGTCTCCACATGCCCATGCCAGCTGCCCAAGCCTAACCCTGAGACCACCAGTATTTATTCTGCAGGCATCACAAGCTGCTTCACACTGAAAAGGAGCGTTAAGCATGTATTTATCAGTATTTTGGGTCACTGGAGAGAAATCTAGAAGCAGAAGAAACAAGGGAACACCCAGGAAAGCCTGGCATGCTGTCCCCTCACAGGGACATTGCCACAGGAGGCAGTTCCTTCCTAAAGCCTTGCCTTGGCTTTCCTGCGACTACCGTGCAGGAGTGTGCACATATAACAGCGTCACTGACCGGGCGAGAGAGCACAAGGAGGAACGAACCAACTGCTAATTTGCCATTTATCCAGCCTGCCCTGACATTTTCACATTTGGGGCTTCTCAGCTAACATGGCTTTCTTTCCTGTCCTGTGTAGTGTCTCATCTTCTCTTCCCCAGGCAAAGTTGTTTTGCAGCTGTCCAGATCCACCGCCACTGCATGATGAGCCACTAAAACCTCTGAAGCCCTCACTTTTTTCCATCATCCAACAGAGCTTTAAAATCCTCCGCGCACTGGAAGCGGGAATGTCCTGTGAGGAGCAGGGCACTACAACGCACAGGTGCTGTTTGGAAGGGATTTTGATGGGGCACCACACTCGTGTTCTGACTTCATCCTCCATGCTCAGGATGGTTAGATACACTCCTCTACAGCCTTCAGGACAAAGCTGGACCACGGTCAGGACTGAAAGCAGTAAGTTCCTCTCCATCCATCAAATCTATTGCTATTGCCTCTTCATTTCTATAAAACTAATTGGAAAAAAATACCAGAGAGATTTATTGAGACTGAAATTACCAAACATTAAGAACTACTGATTACGCAGGTGAAGTTCCTAAAACGTGATCACAGTTGCTCTGTTCTGTGTTTTCTTGGATTGTCCTGAATACCCCAGCAGCAATACGTACAGGTCCAGGCAGAAACATGCTAAAGTCACTGCTACTCACTTTGTTGTAAGTATCGCAAAACACTTTGACACGTCTGTAAGTGGTCCCTAAGCCCTGCTGCGAATCCTAAAAGAGCATATCAAGAGAGCACCATATTCCCAGCTACGATGCCGTTCTCTGCTCTTAGAAAACACCCAGCACAAAAGGCACTCAGAAGAATTCAGCAATCCTAAAACACAGCTTTAAAAACGGCTCAAAGAAAGAAGGCTGGGAAATCCATTTAGTCACCTCTGAACACCTCAGATAAAACAACTCCACAAAGAAAACAACAACAGAACTGGTGAAACATGTAATCCTAATTTTGGTCCGAGCAGTGAAACAGAAGTTACTGGAGGCTAATATGAATATCTCTTCTTTCTAAGATGAAACAAATCCAAAAACTTATTCACAACCCCCAGATTCCTAAGTCAACAGTGCACAGACAGATGTAAATGAGGACTCATTTCTCTGTATTTTCCTATATACTAAACACACACATAGACACTCCAAGTGTCAACATATCAAGACAGAGATAATTCAGACACTTGAAAACATCCTCTTCTGAAAAAGATTAATTGGCTTTAAAACAATTTAATTTGGCTTTGAAGATGCAACTTTTATAAGCAACCACCAGATGGCAGAAGCAGAGGCTACTTAAGAGTCTTCAACAAAAGAAAGCTGTCTTAAACCAGGCATGCATTAAAAGAAAACAATTTTTATGCCTACTTTTTCTTCTCCTTGAATGGCTTTTCTCCTTCTTTCCAAGAAGCATTATTTTGTGCCAATCAATCTAATACAAATCTCAATAAAATAAAACAAAATTAACACAAAAATCTCTTGAGAACACATTTTCTCAAATGGCATCTCTACTCCATCTCACAGCTCAAGGCTTCTGTATTATGAATACTGCTAGAACAACAGTTTCTTTCTAGATTTTCACAGTCATAACTCACAGTCAGCCACTAAATGTATTCTCTTTGGTGTCCTATGCTTCAAATCAGGAAGCTGACACGTAGCTACACCGTGCAGCTGAATTTCCCCTCGGGATTTGAACTTCTGGTACCTGGGACTGTGAAAATAAGCAGGCTACAGAAGATGCACTGTGATGTGCTGAGTACTGCAATACAGCATCGTTTGCAAGGTGGAGGAAAGCACACAAAAATCTTACTGAACTTGAGTAAAAGTAGCATGGTTGCGAAGAAAAAAAAGAGATTTTAGTCCTGAGCACACTTGATTCTTAAAACCATGTATCTTGTGTCAGAGAGAGAGCATTGAAAAATGAGTCCCAGCAGCAGACATTTAAGAAGACTCAGGAATAGACTCCCTCAACAACTTCCAGAGTTATCGAACTATGGAGACGAGGTCATCACTTCATGCTGTGTCACAGAACAAAAATACGACCGCTTCCATGAACAACGCCGAAAGCTTCACTGCGCTGACACAACCACATCAGAAATGCCACCCTTACTGCATTTCTTTAACAGAACTGTGGCTCCACTGCACTGATTTCCCTATCAAAAAGAAATCCTTCCTCCTGTACTTGTCTGCTATGAAGGAAATGCAAAGTCACTCCGCCACCAAACACATCCATCGGGAATGAGATCCTGGTTCCTCAACCCCAGCAGTATGTTCCCAGAAACGACCAGGTGAAGCTTGCTCCTGCTTCAAGACCGCACCAGACGCAGTGCTGTAGATAATTGTGCCTCTGGAGGTTAGCAACACCCCCTTGCAAAATACGAAAGGCTTTCTTGCCTGCCCCTGTTTTTAAATGACACCTGCAAATAGCTAATCCAGTTGCCATTTATTTCCATATGTCAAATTACAATCTTAACTTGTGCAAAGCAACATAATAGTAATGATTAAGCCAATTACATCACAACGCAGCTTAAAAGCACACACAATGGAAGGATTAAAGCTGGCTACCAAATACGAGAGCCCTGCTCTTGGTGGAGCTCCCCCACTGTGGGAACGTAAGTGTCTCTTTTCCTGTTGCACAAAGTTGTGAGCCTCCTGACACGCAGCCTCCGGACTGCCGTCGCACACTGACGGGTACCAATGCCGCGCGAAGCGGGGATTGCTGCGCCTCGGCGCTGGCCGTGGCAGGCGGGCTGCGCGGCCGGCCCTGCCGCCGGAGCGGAGCGTACGGCCCCTGGCACGTCCGCGGGCAGGCTGGGACGCGTGGGCGAGGCGACCTCACCCTCCTTCCTCAGCTGGGTGAAGCCGCCTCTTCCCGGCGATATTTGGGTCAGGTCGGTGCTGACAGCAAAAGCCTTGGGGAAAGGGAGGGGAAGAAGAGGATAGTAAACGGAGCACAAATTCGAAAACAGCCAAGCATCTCGTTCTCCAGATAGGGCCAAATACCATTTTTAACCTGTCTGGAGTACATACCACTGCTTTCTACACCGCAGTTCCAACCGATGCCGACGTGAAAATCCTACAACCATAAGAGGTAGATTAAATCTTTATGTAACAGCCAACCTTTAGACTAAGATTTTCAATTCTAACTAAGGGATTAAAATGTTCTAACGAGAATTGAGCATCTAAATCTCTTAGGATCTAAAAAACTCAGACACAGTTATTTTTATGTGTTCATTGCCTTGGTGTTTATATTAGCATCATTCAAAACAGCTAAACCTTTTACCTTTTATTTCTGCTCTGTGCACCTTATTCTTTTTTCTCTTTTTCACATCCTTGTATCCCTCCTAATTTTCTCTACCATCTGGGAGCACTGGTCCCATCTGCTAAAATCTATCCTCCTATTCCAGCTAAAATCAACACAAAATAAACTGGTACTGTTAGTATTTTACGTGTCATCATTAGGCTTTAATAAGATTAACGGGACTGGAAGAGCTTCAACTTTTAAATACATTCTTGCGTGCTGACTGCAGTCTCAGGCAGATACCACTCCATCTAGTCACTCTTATTATGAGTTTCGCTGCAACTACAGTTTTGAAGAAACTTACTATGTGTAACCCTATACTCAGCGGAATTTGAATGAACTGTGTCTAACTGTTAGGTCTGTCCCAGATCGCCTATCACCTGTTCATGATTTGCTGGGTGGCCATTTCCCCTACACCTCTCCATAAACAACCACGCACACCACAACCAGTCTAAATAATGAAATGGAAAGGTCAGTCAAAAGCTGGATTTTTTTTCTTTACGAAACAAACATGGATACAAACACACATACAAATGCATGTTCAAATAAAACTGAATGCCACATGTACTATCTTCCAAAATACTGTTACAGCACACTAACAGCTTACCCCTTCCGCAAAATTAGTTGCAAAGAAAGTTGAATGTTTTTGCTTCCTACCATTCAACCAAAGGAAAGGTTTGGACAGTTAACACTATCAAATTTGTGATGTCTTCATACTCATCAAATGACACCTTTTATTTAAACTGATTACACTTTCATGATCGACAAAAGAGTACTGATCTCACATATGTACAAAATGAAGAAGAAAGTTCATATTAAAAACATCACTTTTACTCCAATAAATGCCTTATATTCTACGTTTGTTTTGGGAAGACTGCTTTCTTATTAAAAAAGTAAGGTGGAGGGAACATTGTGAAGGACTATTATTAACAGTCTGCAATTTGCACCCGTTTTGTGCTTACAGAGTAAAACCAAGATTTGGCACTTCAAGGTCCGGGTTTGTCGACAGTGTGAAACAATAGCTTTTGTTTTATTTTTCTTTGCTAAAATAAAAATTTTGTCTGATCAATATGCATATCCTACATCAAACACACTCAGTAGCTGATTTCTACATGTGCTTATCCTCAACATCAAAGACTCAAAAGACTACATCATCCAGATCTTCACTTCCCAGATGATAACTATGATGAGACTGAACAATGTTGTGCTGTCTCATTCAGCACGTTTTCCTGGGAAACGGCCCCATTCACTGCCAGCATGCATGTTTACCATGAGACGAAAAACAAGGAGAATTTAAGACTAACAGATAACTTTGTAAGCTCTTTCTGCAGTTTAGAAATATTCTTTTTTTAAAAACAGTATTCCAATATCTACAGGAAACACAGCCTGTCAACAACCCTAAAACTAAGCGATAAGTGTTTAATGATCGGTGGAATGGATATCACCAAAAAAAAGAGTCACTCTCTGCCACACATTATGCTTCTGCTTATGCATACAGAAGGAACTTAAAATGTTAGAAGCTGAGGCACGTGCTACACCCAAAACCATCACGATAGCCCCCCAACACTCTACATTAGACCTGGAAGGAAATTCAGGCTAAAAACTTATATCAAGGAAAGCATTACAGTTGTGCAAACTCTAAATTTACATCCTCCTCAACTATGTTACATGGTATTTGCCATACAAACTTATTTTCTGATTTATAAAATAAAAAATATTTTTCTTGAAAAAAATTGTGCTTATATGTACTCTCCATGGGTGTACCAACTGATTTGCTAACACAACAGAGATACTAACGTTTATGTGTCACTGCAACAAACAGTAGAGGAAGTGTTTCTTAAGGGAGACGAGAAAATAAAGTGCTTTCACAGAATGCCTAAGTAGACAGCTAAGATAAATTCCAAGATTAATGAATTTGGAATGATACATTCACCTTTTTCTTGATTGAGAAAAAGTACATGACATTCCTAGAAATATCTAGTTTACTACATAATGTAGGGCTATTTCTTTGAGAGAGTAACAAGACCTTGCTGGTTCTGAAGCTGAATCTTACATACAACTTGCTTAGGACTCTGGAAGATAATGTTAAGAGTTGGCAATAGTACTGATTTGATTTTTTTTAAATTAAAGCTTAGTGATAGAAAATTCTTAAAACTTTTGGTAAGAAAAAGGAGCTTCAAAAGATGTCCATCAAGATGACTGCAAGACTAAAAACACCTTGCAAGTTTAGCCATAAAAAAAATAGCAAGAAGCCTCTTCCACAGTGTTTTAGTTTTGACAGTGACTGGCTACACTAATCTTCAGTAATATTTCTGTTTACCCACCTATAGTCTGAAGGATTATGGAGATGAGTGCACAAGAGCTGACCCTTCAGGTTTATTAAATATTCAATGAATATTCTGTATGCATGCTGAGTATTAAATTAAAAAATGGAAGATACTGCAGACTACCATATGTTAAATACTTCAAATAATACTGGAGTAGCTCTGTTCATTTTTGAATAATTTAAATCACTTTATCACATATCAACATAAAAATGTACAATACGGACACAACTGTAAATTCTGGTATCATGAATATTTAGATGCTTTTAAAGCTTTTTTTCTGTGGGTTAATTTTGTTTACAGTATTCTGTATAAACTTGGAAAACTCATTTAATCTATTTTTATTTTTTTAAAAAAACTTGGTAGTAATAGCACTATTATTTTCTCACCTGCAGTAGTAGCACAGCAAGGGGGCCTTCAGCAGCAGGAAACTCTTCATTGTCATGATTTAGCCTACTGTTCCTACAATCTCTTCCCTCCCCTCCCCTACCCACTTTCTTCCTAGCTAAATAGATGTAGCCTACACACAATCTGCCTTTTCCTAAAATCATCTGCTATTAGTGCTTAATTAAAACTGTGGTTGTCACCATAAGGCTCACTGGCCAAAGAAACTCAGGCAATAGGATACTGCCCACCCATTTCGCAGAACAGGTCTAAAGTGGTCTTTCCAGCATGCATACTGTACGCCATGCGTTGATCTACAGCTGAACACAGGCTGATGCAGCTGTTCAATGTACTACTTTCTATTTGCAATGCGCTGTGGAAAAGGATCATGAACAAAGTGGCTTACTCAACAGACTACAAAGCAGGTAACAACTGGGATTTTTGAGCTGCAAATCTATGAAACAAGAACAAACCAAGTACCGAGGCAACTCCAATCTTAAAAGTTACTACAAAACCAAAGTTCCGTATTTCCACATGGGCTTCCCCAAGTAAAATTTGCTCTAGTGTGAGCAAAAACGAATAACAGGATTCAGACAGCCTGTGCGCCCTTCTCAGAATACCACACACAACAGGAGGTTTCTGAATTGCTGGATATAAGTCACAGGATCCTCGATTCTCAGGACGAATATTGTTGTCTTCTGTAACATCACATCCAACAATCTAAACTGATGGGACCTATAGAACAAAACTGCATCAAACTACACACCTTGTGTCCAAATGTGGCATCCTCGGAGGCCAAGACTTCAACCTGAAATTATAAGGAGAAAGATCATTTCAAATGTAGCCACTACCAACAACCTCTCCTGAGCACAGCACCACAGTCCGGGCAAAGCAGAGTTCTCCAAATGAAGACATTAGGCTGGACCAGCTCTAGGAAGGCCTACATACGATATAGCACATGCTGAACTAACAGCTGACAACAGAGGTCCTCAAGAGACGAAACTCGGAATCTCACAACACAAACCAGGTTCCTCAGCCTAAATGACGTAAAAAGCATCTACCCCAAAATTTACTGCTCTGCTGGAACACTGATCTCCAAGTGGAGTTTTGGCTACACCAAAAAGCTGCCTGAGCAAAACCAGAATCATCTGCTGTGACAACTCCCTCTAACAGAAAAGACTGGCAACACCTGAGCTCTTCCCGTCACATTAGCATCTGACCAGGCCGGGTGTTCCTGCACCAGCACCAAGAACAGCTCGGACAGGATCTCGGTGGCCCAGGTCTCGCTCACAGACTCCCGTCCTGCCTTGAGCAAAGCAAATTGTTTCAAAACTGTGGAATTCAGGGAAGAAAAACTGCCCAGGCAGAGGCTGAGGCTGCAAGATGCAGTGAGCAGCTGAAAGCTTGAGGAAAGCAAGCTGTTAAGTGACCTAGTGGTGCCCCAAATCCAATGCCTTGCTTGCCACGTATCCTACCGCTCCAAGAGTAGATATGTGTTAATCTGGGACAACAGACATAGAAAAGCAGGCACACTGATTTTTCATTAGTCTCCTTAAAAATACTTCACACTTCAGCACCTTTCACCTGAGAATCTCAGTGCTTTTATGAATTCTAATTAATTAAGCTTCTCAATACACCAGTGAGGTAGGAAATGTCATAATCCCAATATACAGAATGAAGAGTGAAAGAGGCAGAAAGAGGTTAAATAATTTCTTAGCAGTCATGTGCCAAACAAGGGACATGCTTAGGAAAAGAATCCCAGATTTCTACTCCCAGGCTCATAGTTTAACAACTAGGAAATTCTCTATTTCTGATTTACATCCTATTTAAAATGCCTACTGCTGCATTATAATTTATACAACTAGTATAACTATAACTAATGTATCTAATCTCCAGTTCTAGTTTAACTTAAGAAGAGTGAAGGATTTAAAACAAATCAAGAGGGAAAAAATGAATGTCAAGTTTCAGCCTGAAGCACATTATAATGCCAGAGTTATAAACCCCTGAACAAGAGGGTTTATAATGGAAAGGCTGATAAACTAACAATGATGGAAGCACTTAAATATATTTATGTCATGATCCAGCAACATATGGTATCTCTTCATCTCTAAATTAAAAAAGGGAGGAAAAAAGGGGGGGAGGAGATGAAGCATTTATAGGAACTAAGAATAAAAGGAGAAAATGAACCTTAAGTTACCCAATTGTGACCTGTCCAGCTGATTAGGAATGGCAGTATGAGGCTGCAAAACAGGATCTCATTCAATAGAAGGTAGAAAAAAAACATCCAAATAAATAAAATCAATCTGAAATGATATGTATTAGCTACTTATATTAAGCTTCTAATCCTTTAGGCACTTTATAAATATTAAACAATCAGTCCTGGTGAGACTGATAAATATCCATAATATATTTTACAGATGAAGAAACAGACAGAGGGTTAAGTGACTTGCCCAAGGCCAAAAAGAGAATAATCAGACACTGGATTGGAAATAACAGTATGACTGCTTGTCAGAATACAGTGCCCTATTTGGAAAAAAGTAATTCCAGTATCAGAAGCAGTCCAGTTAGGGTTAATGTGGTACCCATCTAAACCAAGTGCTCGTTTTCACCAGGCTGTTTGTTTTGGTAAAACATCTTGCTACCGTAACCACATAGACCCAAAACGTGAACAACCTTGTTCAAAACTCCGTTATCTCTGTGCTGCTCAGGTATCTTAGATGCTGCCTGCAGATCAGACCCGTTAATGCGTATTACTCTGCTGCACAGGTTCTAAATTTTCTGTCGTGGAGATTTCACTAGGAAAACTGGAGCCTTCCCTGTGCCACTGGCTCCCTCTCAGACTCCCTCCTCGAATCCAGCAGTGCTGATGACCCCAGTCCACCCTCCCTCCCTTGTCCTCCTCCTCCTCTCCTTCCCACGTGGTCCCCAGATGGGCCAATGGCCCACGGAGCCTCCCCAGAGCTGCTTCTGTCTGCAGTGCACCACACGCAGTGCTCCCAGCTGCCACAGCACACCACGGATGGCATGGAACTCCTGCAAAGATCAGCCAAAGTGGTCTTTGTTGGGGCTCCACGCTTCATCTCATCTGTGGAGAAGCTACCTCACCGTGTGGGGATCTTCACTGTATGGGAAAGCAGTACCATAAACAAACAGGACATGCTAATTAAGCTCCCTTTCACTCAGTGGCAAGAGAATGTTTGTGATTGCTGTAGGTTCAAAACACACAAATTAACACAACACGACGACCAGCACATTTACAAAACTCAGGTCTCCTTTTCACTAAGAAATTGAGAAGAGGAACAAACTGTGACATCAAACAGCAAAGCTGAAGTTTAAGGTGATGTAACATACATCATCGTGGTCACTTTTACAGACAGAAATATCTTCTTTTATGCTTAGAAATGCATCGCTCACAGAGACAACAAAATGGTTCAGAGTGCAGCTATTGGTATAGATGATAATTCTAATTTAAAAAATGTTATTGAACAAGTCTGATAATACCATTTCTGTTTTTCCAAGAGTGATCACACCATTACTGTGATAAAATACTTGTCTCTCATTGAGGGTGACTCAATAAAACATCCTCTGTATTCTTAGTTACTACTGTGTTTACTAATGTATTACCGTATTAGTCTGTTCATTTTGGTTTTCACCTCTGTGCAAAAAGCAGTAGCGATCAGTAAGAGACGAGTAACTGCTGACACGTTAAGATACACAACGTAAAGTACTGAAAGAATATGTGGGACAATGTGATGCTTTCTTCATGCTGATTTTCAAGAAAAAGACAAACAAACAAAAAAACCCAACAAACTAAAAAAAAAACCACCACAAAATGCATTACAACCTAGCCTGAGAGGACCCCCCTCTAGTGGGAATGAGAGTGTACTTCAATCAACACCCACATTACCCAAGAACAGAAAATTTTGTGTCCTTAAGAATCAGGCAAGCACCATCTTTCTCTTAATCATCTCCAAAATATATCACTTTCATTCCAATAAACAAAAAATGAACTACGGATTCATTACTGCTTCAAAATAATCAGACATTAATTAAGAACTTCTCATTATATACTTATTTATGGCAGTTAAACATTTCCTATTTTAGTTGTCTTACTGTACATATGTAAATATATTATCTTGTGTAGGGGGTTGTTTTTCCTTTTACAGTGAAAAATTCACTACATCATTAAAAAAGCAGACTTGGTTCTTAAACGAGGCACTGCTGAATCCGTGTGCCTCTACCAGACACAGCAGCTCTCCCCAAGGCGCTGCTCCGAACCTTTGCAGAACGCCCACCATCTCCGCTTTGGTCCACTCCTCGCTCCTCACAGCACAGTGCTACAGTCAAATGGGCCTGCTTGCCCTATGTTTTATTTACATATAAAGGCAACTTTTAATCACGATTCATTCGTGTTTTATCTAATGAATAGAGCAGTCTTTTTGCTTCTGATAAACAAAACCAAACCCCACTATAGCAGGCTGCGACTCTGGGCTAGGAGGCTATTGTAAGCGGTACGAGGTGGCGTGAATTCTTCCATTACAAGATGGAAGAACTCAAGTTGCTCAAGTCATCCTACAGGATCTCTGATGAATAATGTGTGGAGTACCCTGAAACAAAACGGGGAGCAGCCCTGAGTCTCTTTTTATCAGAATAAATGACACTTACTTAGTACTTTTGTTTTGCTCTTAAATAAAGGACTCACACAGCTCCCAGCCCCAGAAACAGTACTGCATCATAACCTTACAGCTGTAAGACTTACTGTAAATCATGCACAGAGTAATTTTTACCTTCCTATCACAGAGAAAAGGATTTGTAACAGATCAAAACGTTGAGGAGCAATGCTAAACAATACCTATTTGAAAGCTTTACAGCCTCGTGATCAGATGACACAAGGAATTATAACAATGTGGTCATCTCCAAAGCCATACTCAGCAATGATTCTGTCCTTGATTCAGTCCAACTCCTTCTTGGCTCATCGAGACTTTGTTTGAGATAGGATTAGCTGAAACCGAGCAAGAGTACAGGAAGTGGAATACTATTAACAAAAAAGAAAATCACAGCTATGCTTAATACTCAGACTGTTATCCAATCAAGAGAATATGAAGTGGCTCATACTCAAGGACAAAATAACTAATTCACAGAAGACATAGGTCACAGAACCCTTCTTTTTTTTTTCTGGAATATGAAAATAAGCACTAATAATAATTTCAGGAGTATGCAGATTCCCATATAAATATCCTGTTAACATTAATACTGAAAAGGATCATAGATCTGCATCTAACTACCCAGGCAAAATCTCCCAATACAAGGCACACTTAACACTGCTCTCAGCCTTAGGTCGGAGCTCTTCACCTAACGCAGTCGCTCTTTGCAACTGGCAGGTGATGGGGTTGGAGCTACGGCAAGAAACGCAGTAGACTGGTGCAACTCTGGTCCACACAAAATATTCTACACAAGCACTTGCAGTTCCTCTGGGTCACACATGAGAATTTGCCCAGCTGGCTGCAACTTTCACAGGCTTTCTATTGTCATTTGTTTGACACTATTATTCTAGAAAAATTGTAGCACATGGCCTCTCTGATACCTAGAGGGTTTTTGCCAACTGCCTGCTTACTGAAAAGGCATGCCTCTGGCACTTCTAAAATATGTTCAAAACAAAATAAATGTGCATGTTAATGCTCACATTTTGTAATACTTTTGTATTCACCATATCGTAAAGATCAAGCAGATCAGAAAGGACTCTCTTCCCCATTATAACAAAATCATAAAAGAATGAGGAAATACAGGGGTTGTCTCCTGAACTACTGTCAAATCACCTCCTCACACCGAGTGCGCTTCTTCCTCAGTCGCGGTAAGACAAACTGCACCGCACTGGCCAGTTCATAACCAGCTGGTTTGCTCCCGTACCCACGTTCGCCCTCTGACTTAGGCAGGACTTCTCAGCAGCTGGCGGGGGGGGCTCTGTGGTCTCAGCTACTTATAAATGGGACTCATCAGTCCGGGCGCGGGGAGATGCAAATGCACCTCCAGCTACCACGTCCACACACCAGCCTTGCTGAGCCGTCTACTGGAAACGGCCTGGACACCTGGCAAGATGCAAGATGCTGCAGTGCTCGGTGCAGGTGCACCCCCCACAATCTTTCTCTAGTACAGATTCTCAGCTTTTAAGGCCTGCCCCCCACAGCCAGTTCTGAACTCATCTGTTTTAAACAAGAGGGAAAATAAGTTATTCCTGCTTTCATTTTTCAAAGACCTTAGAAAGTTTTTTTCAAAGATGAATATTGCTACAGTCATTCATACCTTTACGAAATCCAGCCTACCTAGCTGTAACATTTGCATTCTTTGCCTTCCTTTTAAAGTAATTTAGGATTCAACAATTGTAGAATATGGTTGCCCTTCTTCTCATTGGAGCAGGGACAAACTTATATGACCCACACTAGTTTCTGGCAACTATTCAAGGACTTACTGAGGGCGTACACTGCTTTTAATGTATGCAGGACTATGTAGGAATAAACTCTGGTAACTGAGACAACCTTTCCTTCCATTTTCCTGTGCTCACCACCAACAGTTTATTTTTAATGGCTATCATGCATGTACTTCAAGTTAGGTTCCAAGCCCGTAGCGAGGGAAGACTGGGTGTGCTCCCCGGGCAATCCCTGAAACAAATATACCAAAGGCACATCTTCGTTATAACCCTGAATCTCTGTCTGAAATAAAGGCAGGATAATTGCACAGTATCAACCTCATGAATTAAGGAGAAATGAGCTGAGATTTCCTCACTTTTCATACAAAGTCCACTGAAACTTAGTCAAGGCCTTTTGGTTAAGTAAATGCCATCCCCTTACAGTTTGACCTGTGTAAAAAGTGGATGCAATGTGACCCAGTTCAGGACACTTACTCTTTAAATCTAGCACCTACTTTTTCTTAAGCTTTCCTTTTCTTTTGCCTGTTCTTTGTGATATCAATCAATTTACCTCCTACTTCACCAAGCCTAGAAATAATAAAGATCAGTGTTCAAATTTCTGAAGCCACAACTTTTACCTCCAGAAATGCACTTTAAGTAACAAAATGATCTCTTTTTAAATGATAGAATAACTGTGTGCTATTTCATGTTAAAAACGTTTGAAAGGATCTTCAAAAACTATACTGCATTTCAAACTTGCTTATTAATTCTCCTCATTCTCCTTATTAGCATGTACAGACAACACAGCAGCTCAAGGACAGCTCGCTGAAGCAGCTCTGTACTTGGTCAGCCAGTGTTAGAGATAAAGCACAATGATGCCTCACATTCTTCAAAGCTGTATAGTGGAGCATATCTGTCCTGCTCGTATTTTTAAACTTTTTCTTAAATGCCAATGTTTTTGTGGAAGCTGATTTACCAAAATAACAAAACAAAAAAAAACCATGAACATCTTCAACATTGTGCCTAATATGCTTTCTTGGACATGATATTGACTAACCTGCTGTTTTAGTCTCCCACTGCAAATATTTTGCAAAATCCTGGGAATGAGGCCAATCCCTAAGAAGCAAAAAAAAACAGACTCTAGATATTAGCTAACTAAAAGCAATAACCATCAGCCTTGTGGCATACAGTACTCACTACAGAAGTATATATATTAGAAGCAACTGGGCAGAAGAAAAAGTTGTGGGTTACACGGCAATGGGACAATTCCTGTAACCTCAAAAAGAAAGAAAGACACAGACATAGCTAGACCAGCACCAGGAAACAGCCACTACAAATTCTGGATAAATTGACATTTGAGATTGTGTGCATATCTGATCAGCGCATGCTCACAAGTCGCTGCAGGGGGACCGACCAGAACTATCTGTGAGCGCACTCTTATCCCTTCCAGTTCTGAGATAACTTATTCCTCTGCAGTTACCATAGACAGCTGATCAGCAGCCAATTCAGAGCAGTAACATGTCCATCTGCTCTTGTCATTAGAAGATGAAACAGGTAAGGTACATATATGCAAACATTCACAAGTGCATGGACACCACTGCAAACACATTCACAGTTCAAATCTTTTGTATTTTTCTGTCATACACTGTTTTTCATACATATGCAAAGATATGTAACATACAATTAGTTCTTTCACACTAGAACGCTGCATGAAACAGAGTAACTGCACTGAAAATTAGCTTTTGATATTTATTTGTTTGACAGTGTAGAGATCAAAATGATTGTTGTACTGAGACTGAAATCTGGGAGCAGTCACTACTTAATTTCCCTTAAGAAAAGAGTGGTAGATATTATTAAATACAAAATTCAAACCTTTCATCCACAAGCATTCTAATATATGGGAAATCCTTAAAAACTGTCATTATACTATGTGACATGAGCAGTAACAATTACTGCAAACGTTCAGCCTTTTATTTAGGTATTGTGTCTGCATCTTTTCTAACCCATTTGTATTTCTCACTCTTTTGTTGAATACCATTACTTCCTTTTAATTCCGCAGTTCCAAAACTGAACCATAAAACCTCACCTACCAAAGCCCACTGCAAAGGGTCTCTACAAGCAGTCTCCGTCATGCACGACCACACTGTCAGCTGGCAGAGCAACACTGCCACAGAAATCACCAAAAAGGGTTAAAACACTGCTGCCCTCTCCTCACGGGGCTGGAGGTTCCCACTCCACAGCTCTGGCAGCCCAAGGGGCCACGCCAATGCGCCCTAATAACCCTCTTCAGACAAGGTCAGGTTGCATAGCGTAAATAGGAGATGCCACCCACCAGCAACTAGGGGGTGGTAATGAACAGCTGCAGTGCCATCACGTTTTTTAGAAATTCCAGAAAGCTCCCCCAAGGCATATTTACATGCCACCCCCACCCACAGGGAGGGCTTTTGCTTTGCAAGGCTGCAAGAGCTGTACCCCCTGCTCCCTCTTGCTGCCTCTCTATATAATGTCTGTACGTACCAGCTGGAAAAACGAAGACAAATAAAGTCCTAGGTAAAACTGCGTGTCTTAGACAACAACCTCGCCTAAGAGAAGTCAAACAATTTGCAGCAAAAATTGAAGATAAGTGACCAAGGACAAAATCTTTGCAGAAACAAAGCTTCAAGTTTCAACTCTACACCATTCTGTCAGTAGCTTTCTTATTTAATTGAGCCGGTATACACCCAACATCAAAGACACTAAGCTATTTTGTGCTGAAAATATTGGAAGCATGTTAGGAAGAGGTGGCAAACAGAAAGGATCTGTCAAAGGTAACAGATATATCAAGGGCACCAAGCACTGTGAAGAAGGCGTTAATTATCTATGCTGAAAAAGAAAAGGTGTTTGAAAAACAGAAACTGTTTTCAAAAGATTCAATATATTCCTATTGTGCTCAGGAGAAAAAGCTTCTCTGCACCTTAGACAACATTATTTTGGGTATGTGGGTTAAAAAGATTTTTTAAGCGAGGAGTCACACAATGTAGAGAGCGCTCTGTTTCAGAAACATGGTTTTAACTTCAAAACCTTTGCTGTGTCTCACAACAGATTCAACTGTAAATTAAATTCTTTATTCCTACTTTTAATGGAATGGGTAACTTACAGAACCTATCTGAATCTCAAAAATAACAGGAAAAGAAGAACACCTTTTTGAGCACCTTTTTGTAATTTAACACAATCTCTCAGTACTTTCAACTCCTGCCCTACAAGGACTGCTTCATTTTTTCTTGCTTTATCTGGAAGGAAAAAAAAAAAAAGGTACTTTTTGAGAATAAAACACGAATACGCAAAAAAGTCACACTGAGGCAAAACTTGTCACCAGAGGACCTACCCTACATAAAGCCTACGTTCTTATTAATTTTTTTTCTAGATCGTACATGGTTCTACTCACTCACAACCTAATTCTGAGTCAGGAGAAGAAACTGATTCTTTATTATACCCTGTGCCCCCTCTCTCCACTTTCCCTCGTAGGACCAGTAAATCAGAACTTTCTGAAGCGTGATTTTGAGAAAAGTGGTTAACACAAAAATGACCCTTTTCATTTTCATTTGAAAGAAAAAAATAATCAGATCAGATAGGAAGGGAGATGAGTAACAATTAAAAGCAAGGGAAGCCTCCACCTTTATACAAGAAAGGCCAAACCATATTTCTCTGAAGATAATTAAAACACACCAAATGCATGTCTGATATCGCACACACAGCTAAATTAAAGCTGCTGCCATAGGAGCGTGATGTGACCAAGAACAGAACCAACGTGGTCCACGCAACCGTAGATTTCGGGGGAAACAGGCTAGGCGATTGCCAGCAGGGATGTAACGGGCTCTGGGAACCTGATCCCTACCTTCCCAACTGGTCAGCAAGCTCTTCCTGATGCCCGTTTCTCCCATATCGACATCAGACCATATATAGAGGGTGGCTAATACTGACAGCATCTGGGAAATTCACTTGGGCATCATCTGGGCATCATCAGACTGAGAGCACAGGTTTGGAAGGGATGGTTTCCACAACAAAGTATCAACACACCTGCCAAAGAGTGACACAGGAGGAATCCCCTGGGCAATGTTCTATATTTCATACCATAACTTCAAAGGGTAAATCCATGGAACAGGACTCAGAGGAACTAAATTATTTTTACCAAAGATTTGAGCTTTTCTCTTGAATTATTTTAAGCTGCACCCTCATTGTCTCCCCACAAAGTACAAAGATCGATAAATACTCCGACTGAATTAACTGCTTTAAAAATTACTCAGATGTCACAGCTGGCCAGCTTTTGACCCTTCTGATTTCAGGATTTAAGAGTTTACTGGGAAAGAACAAGTGCTTCAGTCAGTGCTGTAACTCCTCCACATTTCTCTAGTTCACAACAGCAAAACACTTCCTCAGAACTGAAGTAAAAAAAACCTCTCAACTCTAGTCCAGCTTTATGCTGAACATTTCAATGGGGCAGCCAAAAAAAAAAAAAAAATTCCTAGGAGTCACTTCAGTCCTAAGTAGGGCCCAGAATAATAAGAGTCTAGATAAACTGACAAATCATGTTCTTTTTCCATTTTACTCGAGTTCTCTATCTGTTGTGGTAGAGAAAAACGAACACAGCACTGAAAACACGTCCTCCAAAAACACACGTTCCACGATTCACATACACAAAGCCTGAATTTGCATACATGAATCGAACAATTAGGTTTCCCAAATGCCTGAACTACTTACACAAATTGGGACTTTACTCAGTCAAGCGAGTGAGTGCACAATGTACAATTTTGCAGACCACTTCAGCATTTAACATTTCTGATATACCCACAAAACAAACAAAAAAATTAAGTCCAAATTCTTCTCAAAGTTACTTCTAGCAAATATCAGCTCACTTACAAAAGCCTGATTGACTGCAGAATCTTGGCTTCAGAATTCAATTACATGTTAAAATATTAAAAATTCTAGAGTCCATAAACAATGACTATAAAACTGTTTATAGCATTTTTAATATTTTATTTGAATACTGCAATATGAACTATAAATGCTCTTTTTCTGCCCCCACCCCCTTTTCTTCTTATTCATTTGCTGCAGCTTCTCCACGCAAACAGAACAAGCATGACACTCGGGGACAGAGCAGATAAGAGGATGTGGCAGGCTATTGACGCTCCACCTCCTCACAAACTCTGATTCTTCATTGTGCTCTATGCCTGTTTGTGAGTTTTATTCTGGGTCCACAAGGGTGCTTCTGGATAATTACAGGATACAAGCCAGCATTTTTTCCAGCCTGTCTCAATTTCAAAGCAACACCCCTATTCATGCTTGTATTATTATTATTCAAGGTAAAACAGCTAAACAAATCCATTCCTAACAGCCTCGCTCAGTTTTCTAAACTTAGCATTTCTGTATGATGGTGTGCGTATACAGCAATATTCCGTGTAGCAGTGCATGTTCAGGCACGAGAACCTTGTATAAATCTTAACGATCGTTTCTGTAAAGGTTTCTTCCTTATGCACATACATGGTACAGGTTAGTCTAAAAGACTAAGATACAGGAAGTACCTGAGCAATAATTCCTCCTGTAACTTCTCCTGAAGAACTAAACCCCAGCGCTCACCCCGTTTTCCAATTACGGTATCCGCACCAATTACAACAGTAAGTTGGCAACCCTGGAGACTGATTTTTATACTCATTTTAAGCTCGTTTTGCTCAGAATGTAAAGAAAAACTTGAACTGCAATCTCGAAGGTGAAAGGCTAGAGTCTTAATTTCTGAACTGCGCAGCCCTGGCAGATCTTTTCAACACTTGTGCTTTATGGAGTCCATTTTGTTTCTGTGTGTATTTCTACTAAGGTTCCCCTTCCCGCTTTTAACAAAGAAGGTATAACTGCTTTTATAAGAAAGCCAGTCGTGGACAGTTTTTGCTGTAGCTCATTTGTTATGTACCACTAAGAGTTTACAAACAGCTGTCCCATGCATCTCCACTGGATACAATTTTAGTCTAGACAAGGGAAATCCAAGCTACTGCTGCCCAAACAACATAAACACAGGAAGATTTTCAATCAATCACTGCATTAATAGGAACACAGCTCATAATATAAGGGGAGGGCGTTTTGGAAGAAAGCCTATTTCAGAGCCTGAAACAGTGTAATTGCATGGTATTGTTCTTGTGCTAGGCAGGGCTATGGAACGACACTCTCACAAACCAGATTTTGGTGCAGTGGTAGCTTTCAATAAAATGAGCCTTGTTTCTCCAACACAAGTGGCTTTCAAGACCACTGACAACTTTGAATTAAATGGTAAACAGACTAAATAAGACTCGCACAGCACTGGCATTCATCTCTGCTTTGATACAATTAGGTTAGTGCCCCCACAAATACATTTCTTGTGTGACCGTTTTTTCTGTTTTTCTTCAAGTTGTTTCACCTGAGAAATAATGTTTAAACACAGCAGTTACTAACATTTTTTTTCGTGTTCTCCTCTGTGCCAGCCTGTTGTCTGTCCCAAAACATACAAACATCTAGAAAAACTGCTTCTAGTGCAGTTATTTCTACGTTGTTACTTTTTTGCAGAAAAATGCTGAGGCCTCCTTTCTTACATCTGGGTCATCCACACACCTACTCCTCATAAAATCCAATCAAATAAAAATGAATAACCTTCATTCCAAAGCTTTTTTTTTCAGGGGGAGGGTGGGTTAGCAGCTATTCTTCCATACTTACTTTATTTTTTATTCAGGAATAATAGCTGTGCCTTCATCAAGAAGCTCAATTTACACTCATGATCTCAGATCAACTTTTACCAGTGGGTGTCAGTGTAACAGTATAATGATATAATGGGGGGAGGACAAGGAGAAGAAGCATGAAGAAACACAGATTAAGTTTTATTTTTAAATGCCACATCTATTAAAAAAAAAAAAGAGAGAAAACATTTCCTTCCAGACTTTGTTTCACCAGTGATGTATTCTGCAAAGATCCTCTAACTTCATATACGTTGTGTTAGCGTGCCCAAAGTGATCGATTTTTGTTTTCCAGACCTATGTGTGCTGTGCGTGCGTACACGCACACACAAACAGCCGCGCGGTAAACATTAGGTATGTAAATCTTTTTCATCGTTTTGAGAAAGCAAGACTGCGTCTTTAATTCAAATTTCACAGCGAACAGTTAAGAGGCTCTGCGGACCCCAACTTATTAACCTGTGCCAATTTAACTAGTATTACTCAAGAGGTTCAAAAACCTAAAAATAGGTGTTAATCTGCGCAGACTGACAGCCACTAATCAGTACCTGCCCTGTCACAACTTCTGTCCCTCCTANTTTTAACTCGTGTTCAGCTTTTCTAGAGGAAAAAAAGTAAAATGTCTATATGGCAGAGCTCGATTTAAAAACTTGTTTCCGTACCAGCATGCGATGGCTTCCTGAAAGCAAGAACTGCGCGAACGTCTACCATACCATGCCGTCAAAAGCGCTGAGATCCTTTATTTTTACTCATAGCGAAAATAAACGAGCGCAACAAACACCCACCCTAGCGCCGGGCCTAATTAGATGCATTCGCGTGCGTTTGAAGCTGTAAGCGTTGTGAGTTTTGCCTTGTCAAGCGCTGTGACGTGACGGGCTGACTAACTCTCCCCACAAGGCCGCCGGCGGCCGCGCAGGGAGGCAGGGGCGCAGGCCGGCGGCTGCTGCCTGCGGGGTGAAAAGCCCCACAGTTAACGGCCGCAGGGACGGTGGGACCTCGTCCCCGACAAGCTTAGTTTAAAAAAGGGGAAAAGTAGGTTGTAAATTAAAAAAAAAAAAAGTCAGGCCAGCTCACAACTAAACTGTCAAATGAAAAGAAGCGCTCAGCTAGGCTAGGTCTTTCCGTATATAACTCGCACTATCCGGGATATGCCGGATTTCGTTAAAGGGAAGAAATATTTTTCCGAGCCAGCCACAGCGGGCAGATTTGCAGGAAGTACCAAAATAATGTAAAACAATTCTGTAAAGCCATTGTTAAGAGAGGGAAGTAAACAACACTGGGTTGGGGGG
>VXAL01003591.1:2408-101120 GCA_013399475.1 Chauna torquata
GCCGTAGGGCGGTTGCCATAGAGACGAGCGGCGCGGCCTGGTGCGGAGGCCCGCGGGCCCGGCGGCGCCATGTCGTTCCGCGACCTGCGGAGTGAGCGCGCCTCGCGGGACGGGTCGCGCCGCGCCGCGGGGAGCCCCGGGGCTGGCGGGAGCCTCGCAGAGCTCCTCCCGGGCGGGTCCGGCTCTGCCCCGTGCTTTCGCGCTGAGATCCAGCGGCAGCGCAGGCCCCGGTGCCGGGGTCGCGCAGCCTGGTGCTGCGGTCGCGGTTAATTTAAATGGCGTGCTTGACAGAGAGGAACTGTGTAAACGCTGCGTCTGCCTCGCGAAGCTTTTGCTTAAAAGTCACCGGTTTACTCTGTTAAGCGTATTTTCTGGTGAAATGATAGTGTTTTTTTCTTTAGTCCATTCAGGAATTCTTTGGAACTGTGTTTACAACTGTTAACAAACGATTAGCAAACCGGAGTTCTTACATCCGTGCTCTTGGTTGTTTTTCAGATTTCACTGAGATGATGAGAGCGCTGGGGTATCCCCGACTCATATCTATGGAGAATTTCCATACCCCAAACTTCATGCTAGTTTCAGAAGTGCTCCTCTGGCTGGTGAAAAGGTTGGTGATGAGGCTGGTGGGGGGGGTATGGGCTGTGTGTGTGTGCTGTGCTGCGAGCCTGTCTGATGTTAAAGAGAAACTTAATGAAACTTAGTCGTTTCCTGAGATCTGCTCCTCTCAATGACACGTAAAAAATACAGTAATTAAGTTTGCAGCTTTTGAGTCTAATTATAGAACCTAAAAATGTGTTTTAGTAGCTGAAGTAGAAAATAGTCACTGAGTGCTGTCAGAGATGGCATCCTGAAGGTGGATATACTTACTTTTTTAAAGGTAGCTGTATCTTTCTTTCACATAATCTATGAACTCTGTTGCCGTCCTACTTGTATCTGACCTTGTACCCCAACCAGGGTGATATACAGTGAGAACTTCTCAACATACAGTTAGTTTTTATCTTGTCGTTACAGTTGTTATCGGTTCAACTTGGTGTTGTCTAGCATCCATGCTGAGTTTTAAAAATATGTTCGTATAAAGTACTAACCTACTGCTATCCAGTTATAGTTTTACACCTATCTAACCCGTTGACAGACTTTGTTTACGTGATTATAAAATTTGACCTGCTAATTGAATTGTACATAATCTATCTCTCACGTAAGTGAAAAAATAAAATAAGCTACTCCTAACATAGACTATTACAGTAGAAAATATGACAGTGATCTGTTTGCCCAATTGGTATTTCTTTGGTCAGCATTTGTAATTAATATAGCAGCTGGGAAACTAAACTTAGTGGATGTTTCCTGAGTACTGTCACAACTGTAATAAAATAAAATAGGGGAATACTTAAAAATGATTCAAAAGTACTTGAATTAAGTTACCTAAATATTCTTTAAAATACTGCTATTACACAGAGGGTCTAAATTAATTCTTGTTTTCACCTCATATTTAAAAATATGAATCAGTGTCCCCACACAGTATGTAATAGTAACATAACCGGGTAATTGAAAGAAAATGAAAATACTGTTTTAAAAAGTAGTATTTCTCTGCTGAACCTGAACACAAAAGCTTAAACTTTCAGTTTAAGAGTTCAGAGATTACTGGGAGCCCTGTGCCAGTTAGGGAAGCGCTTTACCTTCAGACCAAACAGCAACTGAATGCTAGCATCCTTCTCTGTTATGAGTCAGATTTACACTTGACACTGACAGACACCTTTTCTTCTTCAAGAAGCCTTTTGATTACACTTTAAAGCAGAGAGGCTACTTTGCACGTACCTTGTTCTTAATTGCAAATGTGATTTGAAAGGGAAGATGCTTTTTTTGCCTGTCTGAATGTTTGAAAATCTCAAAACCTTCTATAAGGCCCCAGGAATTTACTTTTTTTTTTTTTTCCTTCGTTCTTGTAGGCTGGTGAAATTCTAGAAGTTTCTGCATTTCACTCATGTTTTTTTAAAAGCAGTTCACAATCTTTCAGTCTGCTTTTTCATGTTTCATTTAGTTTTGAAAGTAATATGTTTGGAAGGATGTCTATGAGTGTGAAGTTGTCTTGTGTATTTTGAGAGGGTGGAAACGTGATACCATTTTAAAAGACAACATGGCTGTTTTTGTTACTGCTGTCAGTAGTAGTCTAGCATGCATCATTTTAACATACCACCTGAAAGGCTGGGAAGATTAACTCAGTCATATGCCAGGTGTATTAAACTGTGAAGCCGCATGTGGTTAAGTTTAGTTTGATTTATATAAGCAGCTTGTGACTTAAGTAGTACGTTATTTCTGAGTATAAGTATTTCACAGACTTGATCAAGCCAACTAAATTTTGCTCCTTTGCAAAACCCTGAGTGAAAAGATGTATTCAGGATCCCAAAGTAACTGTTCCTTCTGGAGAAATATCTCAGGTTTTATAGCTTTTGCAGTTTGTACACAACCCCCCTGTATGCACTCCAGGGCCTAGATACCCCTATCTGTGCTAGGAGCTAGAGAGTTATTTTCTAGTCTCGTACACGTGTTGTTTTTTTCTTTCTAATTTTGCCTCATGAATGAGCCAGTCTGCTTAATACTGCACGTATGTTTCTTGTCAGAATCTATGCATGCTTCTTTCCACAGGTATGAACCTCAGACTGACATTCCTCCTGATGTTGAGACAGAACAGGACCGTGTTTTCTTCATTAAGGCTGTAGCTCAGTTTATGGTATGTCTGCTTATTTCACATTGAAATACTTGTTCCATGTGAGTTTTAATGGTTTCCTGCTTAATCCCTTACAATTTCTTTGTGATGGGTGGCTAAGTGTGTACTGCATTCTTGTGAAGTATGTCAAATTGCAAGTCAGCTTTGTTTCTCTCTGAAATAATCATATTCAGGCTATAAAATTTGACCTGGGTATTCTGCTCAGGATTAAAAATAGTAAGAAGATGAAGAGGAAGGGAGAGAGAGGTTTATTTTAGAACTTACTAATATTAAAGCTTCAGGTATTGCAGCGATATAGGCATGACTACATACCTATTACTGTAAGTAGTTTCATTTAAGTCGTAGTAGCGAAGTCAAGAAGTATTTTTACTTGGTTCTTAGGCTCTTTGGGGCTTGGGTGTTCTTTGTGGTTTGTATTTGCATGGCTCCAAATCAAGTGGAGACCTTGCCCATGACTTGGGATCCTGTTGTAATAGCTGTTATGAACTTGAGCAGGCCAGGGTGTGCTGTTACTGAGATCATGTAGAGTTACGTCCATGACTTTACAGAATAGGGATCTGAACATCTAATGCTAAAACAACATTCATCCTTATTACTTTATATTGGGGAAACAGGAGAAAAAAAAAAAAGGTAAGAGTGAAAGATACAGCTGTAGATATGACTTTTTTTTAAGCTCTTTAAATGGGTCCAGAAGAGATTCTGTCTTATTTGCTACTACCTTTGGATGCCTGATTTGTTCTTGTATGCTTGAGTAATTATAACCTCTGATGTTTTCATTATGATATAGGATCATACATTGGTATTCTCTTTTAGGAGCCTTCTCACTTATTAGAATGAGGCATATTTTTCTCAGAGCCAATCTTTTACCACCTTATGTGTAAGCATACTTGAATTGGGCTATCGACTGTTTTACTCTCACAGAATAAGATAACGCTGCCCTTCACATCATTCTGGTTATTTTAATGCAGCATGAGCCTTTGCTGTTACGATGCACCTACGCAGAACTCTTGATCAGGTGGAAAAAACTTAATGGAGGCTACAGGTGGATCTGGAAGCAGTGGAATTCCTTATGCTAATGCCAAAGATTAATTTCTTGTAAAACTTATTTGAATTTTTAAAATGTATTAAAATGATATCCTAATCAGGACTGCTTTTGCGTCCACATTTGTGATGGTGTCCACCACAGATTTTCTTGTTCTGAACATGGTAAAATTGAGAAATGTGGTCCAAATCTGTACATACCAGAATGTACTTTTGAGCCCTGGAGCATCATAAGGTGAAGTGAACAGATCTGTTTTGTTGGGAGGGATTTCCTCCCTCCAAATCAAGCATGTTTTGAAAGGAAAAGGTGGAGTCAGAAATAATGTTGCTAATACATTGTCTTTTTAATACCTGATCTCACGGAAGATATCCCTAAGGATTTTGAAGAATTACATGATTCAGAAAATGAAATGGATTGAAATTTCTTTAATCATCCTATGCTTAGTCTCAGTTAATATTACAAGATAACATGGGAGTTATTGTAGTTCTTCAGCATTTTTCAGAATGAGAAAAGCTTGTAGACATTTCCTTAATTCAATGTCCGTGGAATCCACAGTTATCTTCTCCAGTAGCTAGGAGCTTTACGCATCCATAGCCAGACGTGAGATTTGATGGAGACACTTATCTCAGAAGAGAATATCAGGATGGATTAATCATCATGAAATATAACTAGAATATTCCTTTCCTTTACTGAACAAGAAGTGAAAATGTCTTTTTACTCAAACGATGTATCGCCCTGTGTTACTGGGATTAGATACACAGTTTAGACTGTGCTCTTGTACAGGAGAGAATGCAAAATGCTTGGGCCAGGCAGGATAAAGGCCATGACTCCGCAACTGAATGGCTGGAGCACTCAGCCGGGAGTTCTGGTGGTTCTTCCCTGAGCTGTTTTTGCATTTCCATCACAAAGTAATTGGCTAATTAACTGATTATAAGGACTGAAACCTGTGTCTGGCATGGGCACAAATCCTGCTCTTGGTATAGACTGCCTAGGCTGTGTGCTTTACAGCTCTGTCAGGGTTCTAAAAAAGCCAAATGTCAGCAACAAGGATCACTGGTAAAACCAACGGAGGATCTCAGGGTCTGAACTATTACTGTTATTGCCTTTGAATGCTGTATTGCTAATGTGCAAAGACCTCTTAGGAACACGGGAGTGTGTTAGTAGTGAGCTGTGGGCTAGAGGAAGTAAATTGCAGGACTTGTTGCTTTGCACAGGAGGGCCCTGCGTTTGCGGCATGTCCGTAGCTCTGTGGCCTGGGACTGCCCTCATTGTTTGAGTTAATGTTTGATGTCAGATTCGGGACCTAGTGGTTTTGTGGAGTTTGGAGGACTGTAGAGATCAATTTGACCTCATGTAATTAGGATGTCCATTTCATCTGTCCTGTCTAGTAGGAATGTAAATTCTTCCTGCCTGTGGTTATCTATTACTTGAGTTACTCAGTTGGTGGATATAAAGTTTTAATGTAACAGTAAGGACGTAGACTGACTGGAGAAGCAAAGACGCAGGTACTGAGCCTGCTACCGTTTGGTTTAAAGGGGATGGTGTAGTGTTCCCTCCTATACAGAGGAAAGTAAGATGGGACCATAAAAATCCACCAACCATTTTAATTCCCCAGAAAGGGGACTTGTTAACGCAGCAACAGTGCAGTGAAGCGGTGCAGTGTCCCTCTGTGGGTCAAGCAGGAACCTTCCATGTTCCCAGTTTTATGAATCTGTTTACTGAGCCTCTGCCTTGAGTCCACGATTTGGCTCTATAATAATAGTAATAAAGCAGATTTTAAAGTAGAGCAAACTTTCTGGCTGTTGATTCCATTCTTGCAGTAAATTTTTATTTCTCTTTTCTATTGCATTTTAATAATCTGATTATCAGGATAGATGGAGGTGATTCTTAGTGATACTTTAAAACTATTTAGAGTTGTTATAAAATAGGTGACTAAACCTCAAGCTTTCCAAACATGAAGTTACCTACTTGAATAAGCAGTGCCATTAGGTCAGACTGAAAAATATATGTGGTTGTATGTGTATTTTTTCCTCTTCTTTTTTCTAAGTAGTCTTTGAGTGAAAAACATTTTTTTTCCTTTTGCTAGACATTGATTTTTCTCTCTTGAGGTTGAATGGAACTGAAATTGGAATTTCTGTCTTTAACCCCATCCTTCGTGATGTGGTGCATTAGTCTTCTTTGCGTAGTAGATGTTTAACAGATTCTGTCAATCTAATGACATGCTTCTCTTAAAATTTAATACTTAATGTTTCTATGATTTAGTTTTTTAGATTCCTTCTACTGAAAGAGATGGAAGGAGAACATAGCTGGCTTTCCACTTTGTGTGTTGGTACATTGGAGGTCATGCTGGCCAAAATCTTCAAAAATGATTAGGGGTTTTCGTACCGTGATTCTTGTATTGCACCTGATCAGGGTGCGCAACATCAGTAACCTCTTCTGGAAGTTATGGCTTTGCTTTTTAGCTGTGTTCCCGCATGCAGGAAGTAGATGTAGAGTCACGTTCCTCTGCTGTGTTGCAATTTTGTGAAAAAAGGGGCAAGAGGCAAACACTTCCCAGTAACAGAAATCTGATTGTAAAGTTACAGAGTTTGACGAGAAGCAAATGAAAAAATGTAGGTCAACAATGGTTTGCTTTGTTTCTTTTGAAAAGGAAAGGACTTAGCTCCTTGAAAAGTTGGAGCTAAGTCCATGGTTTGAGATGCGATCCTTTCTCCCTTTAGTTCTACAGGAAACTTTCCTGCAGTAAATTAGTCAGTGGAGCCCAGTGCAGAGTGGGCAAAGCTCGTACCAACCGTTTTGATGCTTGAGTTTTTTACACCAGGATTGAAGGTATTGCACTGTTAGGTATCCGTAAGAGAATGTTAAGTTAAAACGTAGTTTTTGTATTCATAAAGGGTGAACAGTGTTTGTGGGTTTAGTCAGGCTGTCAGCAAGAATGCCTCAAAAGTTTTACCTGGAGTTTGGCATTGGCTCCTTGTGGCTATTCATTTGTAACATGATCTTGTCGGGAATTTCAAGAACTATGTTTGTGTCCATTCTGCGACGGGTGTGTAGTTTCTATGATGCTCGCTTTTTCCCTTTGCTATTCTGAAGTATAAAACAATAGTATTATAATTTTTAATGTTTTTTTCCTTACTGGTCTGTCTGTACTTTTCAGAGATGGAAGACAAGGGAATAAAGTTGGTAATATTGTAGCAGGGAATAATTTGAGAGAAACAATAAAATATTCTGAAGGTACTGCTGGAAGAGAAGGCAGTTAAATTAGGATAATAGATCTTATTCTTGTAACTCATTAAGGGTGAAATTTACCTCTCTGCAGCATCATCACAAGACCTGGGCAGCACTTACATTCCACTTAAACTTAATTTGAATTTAAGTGGTGCACAGGGTTTTTGCTGATCTTCACACAGGGAAGAATTAATGGATAATTTGAGTTTTTTTCATTCTGGTAATTATCTGCAAACGTTCTGACGTGTAGAAAGTGCACATATTTCAGGAAGATTTCTTTTAGAAACATCAGCAATATGGTTAGGCAAACTTGGCAAGGTAAATGAAGATTTTGCTGTTTGTGAGATGATGAATTCTTTCTTCCCAAAGGCTACCAAAGCTCACATAAAGCTCAACACTAAGAAGCTTTACCAGGCAGATGGCTATGCAGTGAAGGAACTGCTGAAAGTCACCTCTGTGCTTTACAGCGCTATGAATACCAAGGGAATGGAACACACGGACGTGAGTGAGGAAGACAGCAGCAAATTCAAGTTTGATCTAGGCTCAAAAGTAAGGAAAACTTGTACTCTTGTTTTGGGCAAGGGTTTTGTGTTAACTTGTGAAAAACAAATCCATTTTCTATCTGAAACTTAAGTAGAGAATGTTGTCACAAGGAAGTTGGCTTTGTCTGAGACCTTCCGTGGTTGAGGTTACATGCTAAGACTTGTTTTAATCTGTGTGTTCTTAACCAGAAGCATAGTACAAGGCAACAGAGGCACAAAGTCGGTTATCTTTGTTTTGAAATGCTATTGAAATTGTAGAGCTGTTGGAGTAGGCCAGAATAAAGACTGTTTTCGATCTATTCACCTCATTGCAACCAGGGAGCTTCCAAACTACTGACTGAAAGTTGGGTTTTGAGCCAGTTTACATTGAATGAAAGGGGAATCTTCACATTATCCTAACAGACATCAAAGCTGTTCAAGCCCTTAAAATAAATGCCATCTTTAGATATTAAAAAACAAAACAACAAAACTGTGTTAAGTAAAAGGAGTTCTTGGTGCTGCTTTTTGTTACTTTTAGCACCTCTTCTGTATTCTGATGGTTTTAGTCTGATTCTTTTATAGCTATACTATGTCATATCTGCTTGTTGGGCAATATTACTACTGTTTTTTAAAAAATGGCAGGACCACAAGCAGTTTTTCCTCTGTATGCAAGTCTGTTGTGTCTCTCTGAAGAAAGTGCCTAGAGAAATCATGAAAAAACACTTCTAGATCATCAATATTCACTACCTCTGCAATGTGCTAGTCATGTACCTTTTGGTGTATACACTGCTTACTTTTCTGTATGAAAAAGACGACGTTTCCCTTTGCCCTGGGTAGCACGTGAACCAACAACTGGCTGAGTCAATTTTGAGGAGTTTTTTTTGTTGACCTGAAGTGTCTGGGGTTTCACTGAGCGTTCTGAGTCTAAATGGTGCCTGATCCAGACCATATTAAAGCCAAGAGACAGGCTCTGATTCCAGTGGACAACTTCTTCAGTGCTATAGTAGAGTTCCAGCCTCTGTGCTGGCCTCCTATGCATTTTTAACATAAAAATGGGAAAAATCCGTCATGGATTTTCTGTGTGATATTGTGGATTCTCTCTTGCTATTGAGTGCTGTTGCTGTGTTTCCAGATTGCTGACTTGAAGGCAGCTAGACAGCTTGCTTCTGAAATCACCTCCAAAGGAGCAAGTCTGTATGACTTACTTGGCAAAGAAGTTGAGCTAAGGGTAAGTAAACCCTGGAGAAAAAGAGCTTTTGTTCGCTGGGTGCTGCAAAGGAAAAAGGTGAAAAAAGTATGAGTAGCCATTTTTAACAGCTGCATCTAAAATGAATATGCTCTTAGCTGAAGGAATGGATCAGAAAGTTTGCATTTTCTTCCCACTCATATTAAAACTTGGATTGCAATAAAATTGAAAGAACAGTTTGGCATTTTCTCTTTAGAAGAAAACTGAAATAGTCTCTGTAGCACTGCTTGTAAATACTGAGTTTGTGTATGTTTTAGCAGTGGTGATAGATGTAATCTGAAAGATAAATGACTAATGCCTTTAGTTATCCAAGTGCAATATCCTTGTTATTCCATTACAGTAATTGAAAGCCCCACAAGTCTGCAGGGTTTGTATTCTTTAGCTTAGTTGTAAAATCATAAGCTATTGCATGAAGTCACAGAAGTGTCATCAAACACTTTGCCAATAAGTCTTTCACTTATTTTTTTATGCATTTATCTGTAATGCTGGAGGTTATTTGTTTGCTGGTAATAGACATTTAAACAAGGGAAGCCCGGAACGTTCTAGTATTGTTTTTGGTAATCTTCAGATTTGCAATATCTGAGCTGTGGGGAGTGCATCCTGTAAGAGCAGTAGACTGTGTGTCTTGACAGCTAGTGCTCCCAGATCCTTGTTTGATGGAGTGCAAGTGTTTCAAAGGATAGATGATGTACAGGGAAGATTATCTGTGGAGCATTGCCTTTTATGCTAGATATGTTAGCCTGTTGTACGGCTGTATGAAAGACAGTGTTTTAGAAGGGAGAGAGAAGTGATAACCCAGTTTAATTCAACATATACGAGTCTTACAAAACCATTAATCAGTCACTTCTCATCTTGTATTCTTTGCTTAATTTCTTGACTTTGAAATAATTTTCACGTGAATACTGCCCAATGTGTTAATGTTTGCTTTGGAGCATTAAGCTGTATTTTTTCTGTATACAGCATCTCTTAGAACTCTGCTAAAAAGTCAAGTATAGGTCAGTGTAAATCAGCATTTTAAAAAAGCACTTAAGCATTGCTTTGAAATTGGGCATTGTTTAATCACTTTAAATCACGGCTTTTAGGAGTCCAACTGACTTTAGAACTGGACCTTAAAATAGGGGCTTACACAAGTGCAGAGTGCTGAAAGCATGAAATGAAAAATCAAGAGATGGGTAAGTGCTTCATTGCAGCCACTTCTCATTGCGCCCATTAAGAGATCTTCAGTGGCAGTCTATTTAAAGGTGCAATTTGTAAAAGGACAGAATTTATTATGTACTGTAGAGAGTGTATGTTTCTCATGGCATAATGACTGAGTGCACAAGCTGGGGCTAACTAATCTGGCAGAGGTACACAGTTTATATTTTTGCAAAAAGGTTTGACAGACTGAATTTGTTATCTTTAAGAAATCGTGTCTTAGGAAAAATGACCTTTGCTTCTGTCTCATTAGCTCTGAGTTTATATCTTAAAACCACAACATGACACTATGACAGCACAGTGAGTACCTTCAGAGAGCAACAAAGAAACTTTCTTGCTCTGTTCCTTACGATTTGTTACTGGTTCCAGCCTTCTGAGCGACTTGTTAAAACTGAAAAACACATTTTTGGCTTGTGTGTTAAATGCCAAGTTTGGTACGTCAGGGCGTGACAAGTTTGAGACGTAAGCATTTAGCAAAGCAAATATTTTTTTCAGGTTAAAAAGCCATGAGGTTGCAATAAGCAATTTTCCAGTGGAATTTGTCAAGTTTGCCTGTTTTAATTATAAGCAGATTTATTTTTTACTTCATGGCTTTATGCTTTCTTCTGCAAAGACTGCTAGGGTGCTAGTGGTGATTACTTGTCTTTTTGTTGTTGTTGTTTGTTTCTTTATTTTAAATGGGGACTCTGAGCACTTGCAACATGTTTGAAAGAGAGAAAGTGACAAAGGTCAGTTGTAGCCGTGGCCTCTTTGGAGCTAAACCGTGCCTGGGGTGCACGCGTGGGACTGTGTATGGGAGCGCAGTGGGTATGGTCTTCCCTGAGGACTGTGTCTTCATGTCCCATTCTGTTGAGCAAATGTCATAAAGTGAGTATGGCAAAAGCACTTACACAGTGGCTGGTTTTTGATTGGGATCTCTTAATTTTGTTTTTTTTTTTTAATGGAAAATGTATTTAATCATATAAGGAACATTTGAATTGGTAGGAAGGGATGAATGATTTGCTTTCTGTTCGTAATAGGGAGTTTCCTTATGAATAGGTACCTGTTGCTATTATTTTTAGAAAATGGCAGTTTAGATATGATAAAAATTATTTCCAGCCTGTGCACCAGAAAAAGTAATCTCCTTAAAATGAGCTGAACTTAACTTGTTGTTCTGAGTTGCATACAGACCCCTTATACCAGGAAATGACCAAAGAGCTGGGCAGCTTTATTGGTTTTCACACTGTCGTGCCTGTTGTTGTTTGGGGAGATGGTAGAGGCAGGTGCACTAGTGCCTTTGGGAGAGTTTTTAGAAAATATAAGTTGAAGTGAGACTAAATAGAAGAGAATTCCCCTGGCTCCTGTCATTTCCATTTTTTTTCGGGAGCTACAAAGCAAAAACTTTACCCTCAAATTGATACTGGTGTCACTTCAGTTTACCTGTTTGTAAAATAGATAAAACAACTTTCTCTTCCTCTGTGAAGCTTAAATAATAATATGGGAGGTGTTGTTTTGTGGTTTTCTGAAAGAATCTACAATACAATTGTGAATAATTATAACCATAATTCAATTCAGGAGCGATAACCTTCCTTTCGGCAGGTACCAAAGTCTTTGGGACAGAACGTGAGACCCTCACTTTGTGCTTTAGGAAGCAGATGGAAGAAGGAGATCCAGAAATAACTTGTAGGTGGGAGATAAATCTTACTGCTCCATAAAGCTGGAATTCAGCCGAACGTGCTGCTGGGTCACTGGCTCACCACTCCGCTATGCAGTTTGAGCACTGTTACATGGCGGTGCGGGTGTGCACGTCAATGCAGTCCATCCCAGGGAAAACCAGCAGCATCTGCCTCAGACACCTTTGCTGCTGGGATGCAGGTTACCACCCAGCTTCACTGCATGTGATGCAGCTGTGTCACGGAAACCTTTTAAAACTGTTGAAGCACCGCAGATCTAGCGGTTTAATTCCCGTAGAGCTTCTCTACCTTGAGAGTTCATGGCTTTGTTCCTATTTTCACAATGAACCTCTGTAAATAAATGCCCTTGCTTCCGTTTTAGTTGGTGATAAGCCAGATGTTTCATCAGTGGAGCTGGGAGCGTGATGCATCACACCTGAAATTCATGTGTGTGTTTGATCAGCTGAACTGCACCATAAGTACACACGTTTCTCAACCTTGAACGTAAAGGGAACTGTGTAGAGGGAGCTCCGTGTGGATGGCACAAACAGGGCATCTGCAGTTTGGTGAGGTGATTTTTGCCTTTCATCTGCCAGTGCAGCCCTTGGTTGAAGATCTTGGTTGAGTGGTCCAGGTGATCCTGCAATCATAGATGTGAACACCTGAGCGTGTGTAGTGTAAGACACTTGACGTGCTGCCTGGGAATGCCCAAATTGAGGGTTTTTCTATGCCTTGGTTACATTTAGCCTTTCTGAACTCCTGGCAGCAGCGGCTCCAGCCTCACTGCAGGCTGTCCCGGCTGTGGGTGCAGAATCCTCAGGGCTGCGGTGTTTTCTGTCTCTGGGGAAAAAGGGGATGTATGGTAACCTTAGGATGGGTGATTCATTACTTGTAACCTGATATATTAGAAGACTTCATCATCCTAATTTTTCCTCCCTCATATTTTAAAATAATTGGGCTACATGAGCTCACTCGAGTATGAAGTGAGCTCATCACGTGGGAGGCGGAGAGCCAAATGCTGTTGTTTTCTACCATCGCCATTAAGTCTGATAATGCCTATGGAAGTCAGTGGAGTTGCAGTTATTTCTAAACAGCCAGTGTTGAGGGCAATAAGTAATTGCCCGTCGGCATTTCACACCGCTGTCCCTGGATTCTTCAGACTTGGTGAGGTGCTCTGAAGCTCACGGGGCCGGGATCCTGTGCCTGCCTTTCCCACCCCATTCCAGATGAGCGGAAGTAGAAGTGCTGTGAATTCTGGCTTCATGTGGGGAGTTAGAGCTTTGTCCGTAGATATCAAGTTAGTTGCCATTAATCTGAGGTTACTTTTAGTATTTTTTAATGTGAAGATTATTGATTTCCATTGCTTATTTTCTTTTGACATTGCATGGCTAAGTAATGCACACAGTAAATTGCATTGGAGGAGAGACTGTGCTATTAAAGGGCAGTAGCAGAGCAGTATGGTTTATTTGTTCATTACATTTTATGTCCTGAAACCTGTTGCATATATTAAAATGCATCGACAGCTGTGATGTTGTTTTAATGAATTTGAGAACATGTTGTTTTATGTCCCCTGAACTTTTTTTCCTCTCCAATCCATCCATTTCCAGATATTGATATGAAGGATCTTGCTATGTAGGCTTAGTTAAGCTGAGGATCTTGTTTCTATCCTAAGTGAAGAGTGCTTCATTTTCCTCTAACTGTAAAAGAAATGCCAGCGTTTGGCACTAATGGGTTGAATAGATCTGTTTTCATTGTCTAAGCACCTTTTGGGGAAAGATCACTGGGAAAAGTGAAGTAAAACTCATTTTTATTTTCTGTAGAAATGTTGACTCTAATTTGCGTCACAACCTTTACTTTTTTATTGGAGCTCTTTTTGCACATAATTTGTATAGAAACTGTATAGAAAATCCTTATGTTTAAATCGTATTGTTCCAAGTCACGAGTCACTTTAATAAATTACTTTCTGAATGAAAGCAAATTTCAGCTAGAGAAAAGAAAGGTTTATTAAAGGAAAGTTTCTATTAGATGTATTCTAGATACATATTGATGTAAAGGCATCTGTGTATTTATTGGGAAGGGTGTTTGTTTTCATGGAAATGCGGTACTGTGCCTTTCTGTTGCCTTTATAAATCTGTGATTTTCTGACTGAATTTCTGATATATATATATATATCTATATAAACTGCTTTCAAAGTTAGTCTGTAATGTAAAACAACAACAACAAAAAAGGCAAACACCACCCAAACATTTAATTTAGCAATACTGGAGGAAACAGAACCTGCAGGTACTTGTTTGCTTCATTCAGACTATGATGCTGTTAGTTAAGATTCTGAAGAAAAAAATTTCCAAAAGCTATGCTTACCTCATCAGATGAAAATCACAAATGTCACTTTTTGGCTTAAATATGAAATCAGATTTTGTATTTGAGAAGAACTGGAAGGCATTTCCTGATAAGCAGTCCTACAGCAGCAGAAAGCTGAAGTGCGAAGAGAAGCCCTTTGGCTCCTGCCCTGCAGACGGGCAAAGAGACTTCCATTCCCGCTGTCCCGGCTCGTGCGGCGGGCTGTGGAGCACGAGGAGTGGACGGGGAGAAGCGTTCGCAGTTACAGCTGGGTCGCCTGCACTGCCGGGTAACTGCCCAAGGGGAACTTGGCACAGCTCGCTATGGGGAGCAGCTCGGCGCTGAGGGGGAAAGAGACAAATAGCTGCACGCAAACAGAGGATCTTTGGAGTTAAATGTTGAATTGCATGGAAGCTCCTGATGTGACTTGTTCGAGTACAGCTGTGGACGAGCACAGCGTAGGTTATTGGTGTCCTGTGGCAGTGCAGTGGGGGAGACGGGGAGAGAGAGTTTGTTTTAAAATGCATTTAGCCCTGACGTTTGCAAGATAGTTTGCAGTTTCCAGTCTTACTGGTCCAAGCATAGAAATTGGAAAGTTGGAATTTGTAGAGCCTGTTTCTGAATGTGCTGGTTCCTAGCACTCAGTAATTGTTTCTTCATGTGCGGAATCGTTGTTGTCTTGATATATGTTAGGAGTGTAGTGGAGGTGATGAATGAGTTTTGGTGCAACACAGTGAGTTCCCCAGCTGAAAGGCAAATTCAGTGCACAGAGATGTATGTATTTATCTTCATTGTTTCCTTTACTGCCAGTGGGACTTCCTCTGTATGCATGACTACGTGGCCTTAATTTTCAGAGTACTTATGTCCAGCTTTCGAAGAGTAACTAGACACTTCGAGCTTTGGTTTTCTAGCACTTTTTTTCTTTTCCTCAGATGGGGAATGCTGGGGTTGATTTGGGTTTGGAGTAGGGATGGCGAGATTTTATTGGGATTTCTTCCTCCCTCCCTCCCTGTTTACACTATTTTCAATGCTTAGGATGACCCAAAGAAGTAGAAGTTTAAATAACCAGTGCTATGATTGAGCCTGTCAAGCCCCAAATCAAGAAAGGAACCAATGTAATTAATGTGGGTACTCGAGCAAAATGCAGCACCGCTGCACTATGCACTCACATCGGTTTTCAGAGGGGATGGCTGACTCTGGACCTACACAGCTTACTGCTGCAGTCCTGCAAATGGCCCAAAGATGTTAGAAAAGTCTGTGGTCCTCTGTGTGGTGTAACAGCTGGTTACAGGCAGGTCGTTTGTGGGGAAAATGGCAGGATGAATCTCTGCGGGGAAGGAGGGGTGATGCCGTGATCCAAAAAATTCTTTAGCATAAAATAAAGCAGTAATGACTCTCAAGGTCAGTTGCCATCAGTTGAGGAAGGACACTCCTGAGTTGTCATACGTTGAGCATCCAAAAGGAAAAATTCGCTGCTGTTTTGTAACACTTCGGCGAAGCTGACTCGGAGGGGCTGCCACTTAGCATCTGCCGGAGGTCCCGTGGACGTATTAACAGGAGCCTGTCAGGTAGCTGCCTTGCTTAGACTTGCTGAATTATTAGACGCAGTAAGATAATGAAGGAAAAAAACTCCAAAATAAAACTGCCTCTGTGCTGGTGGTGGGCATAAAGATTTCTGACCTTCTCAAGGTTGTTTTCATTTTGTTTACCTCTTAATTAGCTCTAAGCCATGTAAAGCTGAAGAAAAGTGAAGATAATCTTTCTTTTGGTGTACTTTGCTTGTGCTGAAGGTGGGCAGCGCCATGGGTCAGTATTCTCATGCTCCTCTTGGCACTTACTCAGTCTGCGACCTTGAACAAACCATTTAGTCCCTGTGTATCCTCTTGTGTAAATAAAGCAATTTCTGTAATTTTGTAGATTAAAGCTTTTAACAGCCAGATAAAGTGTTTCCCAGTCTATGGAGGATACATTTCTAAGTACAGGGTACTGGTACGAGTGTTACTGTTATGTATGCACACAATATGAGCTTGTTCCAAAATTGATGGAAGTCGTTGAGAATCTCTTTACTGACTTCAGTTTGTGACCTGCTTGAATTAAACTCTTAGGAGAGCCAAAGGCATTTAGATCCAGCTGTGGAACTGAAATGCTATTACTTACAATGAAGAGAGATGCCACTAGAGACATTTAACCGGATCTCTTTATTCCCAGCTTTTTGATTGAAGAGCCCCTCTCCCCCATCTCCCCCTGCTCGTACTGGTGCAGTTTGCTGCCTGCCTCTCTCTGTAAAGAGGGCTGGGTCTGATTTGAGTGACAGCTGCGTTCTTAGGTATTTCTTGAAAGTTAACTACAAAAAAAATGTTTTGTTTGTAAATTGGAAGCATTTTCCATCTGCCAAATGTTAGTTCTGGGTACTAGGTACTGCCTAGGGGAGGCTGATAAACTAATTTCTCTCCTTTCCTGTGCGTTGGCTACAAAGTAGCCACACACATCACAGAGGTAAAAGTGATTTCTAGTGGGAGTTTGCAACTCAAAGTTCCCAGATCTCTGGAGAATTTACCTAGTTTGCTTCAAATTTTTTGAACTGTACTGCTTCAAACCCGAACCTAACTTACCAGTTTTGAGGAAAGGGGCTTATTGCAAAGTGGGAAGCCAAAACTGAGCCTTGCAGTTGTAAAAGGAACTTGAATCGATACCGCCCTACACTTTGGATTGCTGGAACCATAGGCACAGTCATGTGTTTGTGGATATGTGTTTTATGTAACAAATGATTTTTCTAGTGAACTCCCCATTAGTATTTGGCTTGGACCTATCAATTTATAAATTTATAAATTGACCTACCAATTTATAGTTTATGCTGGCACGTTTTCTGTTGCAGTTTGGGGAGCAGTTATTTCAGTGCATTGATGATCTTGCCAACTGGCTGGAAGGTGTGAATGCTTGTAGCTCAGTTCTAGATTGTTTTGAAAAACCATTCTAGCTTGGCTGGGAAGAAAATCACATTCAGACCTTCTTCCCTATGTGACAGCGTTTGTCAAAAACTGCATGACTCTGCAAGAAGTTCCACTTAATAATTGGGCTAAATCAGAAACGCTGTCTTCTGAATATCTGATGAGGTTTCAGTTGCTCATTATTCCTAATCTTCCTTCACTAGACACAAAGTGAATCCGTGTTAAAATTTTAATTACGTAAGGGGAAAACGTGCTGACTTAAATTCTCTTTGTTTCTGCCTAAGAGAGCCACGCTGTGTTTCTTTCACTGGAGCACGCCAGCCGCTCCACTTCCTGCTGGTTAAGCTTTGCTGAGAATGGAAACCCAAGCTGCGTGGCAGTGTTTACGGAAGTTAAGGGCTTGATGCGAGTTAAAAGTTGAAACTGTCCCTTGGGTGGTATTGCTGCACACACAGGGCCTCTTCCTACTTTTCCTGCAGCTTTGCATGGTGTCGTGTTTTTGAGGTCAGAAAGATGCTGCTGGAGAATACACTCTTTTTGTTGTTGCTTCTTTTTCTTTCTGAGGAAATCGTAACCCTTCCTGAAGTTTTCCTTTTATTTTATCTAGTAAGGAAAGGAAATACTTTTTCTAACACTTGTTATGGAAGAATGTGCATAAAAGGAGCTATTGAAAAGACTTTTTGCCTGACTGGGTGCCTTGCCTTTTTGATGACCCTGTTGTTTTTCTCTTTAAAAACCAAAAAGCACATTCCCACCTGTCCATGCTGCCCAAGGCATTTTCATCTGTTTGTAATAGAAAACTGACTCACAAACATAGCTTTTGCTGTGGTGGAAGAGAGATGTTCATTGTTTTCTTGACAGACTGTGGAAGAGACATCATAAGCCACCTCCTGGTTCAGGACCCCTTGTCCGAGCACACCCTGCAGCCCTGTGGACTAATCTAAGCTTTACCAACGCAAAGTGTCACGAAACCTTTCAAGTAGTAAATTACAGATGGGGTTTTTAAGGACACCGGAAGATACCAGTAAGCACGTGCTGGGGTTTGCGAGCTGAGGGTAATTCGGTGGAATTGGAGACCGCTGGACCTCTGGAGGTCCATGTGGGGAGAAGAGAGAGCAGTGTAACTACGTGCCTGTCAGAAAGCTTTAAAGTTCTCGTTCTTGCCTCACAGTTCGTTCAGCAGTCTGTATGCTAACGTTTGCAAGGGGTTTCTTCTGTCATGAGGCATATCGGGTTACTTCTTATCTGGCTAGGCAGGCTGCCAGGTTCTTTTTGGTCTGCAGAAAATTATGCTTTCCAACTGATTCTTTATCTCAGATCCTTTTCTTGTGCCATGCTTTTCAAATATTGTAATAGCTATTGGGGGTTCGGACAGTAGCTTTGGTTGAGGGCTCTGCATTGCTGAGTAGGCAGATGTCTCTGTGGATTTACTTTGTGGACTGCTGAGATGAACATACAAGAAAGCAGCTTCATGGGAGCCTGGAGGCAGCAAAAATCTTGATTAGCTTGAGCTTTAAGCTCCTGAGGAAGAAAGTAGGTTGTTAGGAAGTATCAGATTCCTTCAGAAGGTCTTGATTATTTTTAATTTCCCTTCTGTACCTTCCTGTTCATATGTAACTATGCCTAATAATCCATTCCATTTTGGCCAAATGTAATCACAATGTATGTTAATGAATTCCCTGAGTAGTAAACTCTCCAAAAGTAGAGTTTTATTACCTGCATAGACAGCTGTAGTTGCAAAAACCTTATTTGCAGCAGGTATGGGATGTAACGCTTCCTGGACTAAGACCGAAGGCAGCAGAGAGTGGCATTGAGGAGGTAACTCACGTATGCATCAGGCTTTTACAGAGAGAGAGCAAGGATTTAACCTGTGGTCAAAAAATGTTTCGTGCAAAGACTAGTATGTTGGAGAAAGGCTTTCATATCTGGTCCTTACGATGGGAAAAGGTGTTTAGAAACCTCTGCACATCAATATATACATATATTACACGACATTTACCACGAGTGACTTGTGTGATAGTCATGCTTAATTACTTGCCTTCATTCCTTGCTGCACTTCCGAACGTATGTACATCCTTTTATCCATATATCAAGCCTGCAAGAAGCTGGTTTGTCTGGTTTTGATTCACAGTGATGGAAAACCATAGCTAGTTGGAAATGCTTCACCGGGCACAGTTGCAGACTGGTTTTTGCAATAGTGGCTCTTCATTTTTAACTGAGTATAAAGCCCCTAGAGGAGAAATTCTCAATAAAGGAAGTGGTGGGGAAGCATGTGGAAGCACATGGCTTTTCTGCATGGTGACATTGCTTTGTGGCCAGGCAGTCTGTGAATTTAGGATGGCTTAAGTGTTTAGAATGGCTTAAGCACCCAGGGAGACACATCAAGAGGAGCGCAATGTGGCTGGAATGACCGACCTCACTCAGTGGCATCACTCTTGCGTGTCAGCATATTTGCTCAGCAGGACAGTGCAAAGTAGCAGGTACACTCAAAATTCACCCTTTAGTTCAGTTTACAGGAACTTCCACGTACAGGCAGGTGCCAGCATCGCTGCTATACTCTGAGAGTCCGCTGACTTTAAGAGGAGCTCTGCAGGTTGCAGTAGAAGGCCAAGTGATTGTACAGCTTTTTCCCCCTCTAAGTCTGAAATTTAAGCCAAATGAGCTGAGCCGCAACAGAGCCCGTGAAAGGGCTTCTAGATTTCACAACGGGCTCACAACATTGCCCTTCATGTAAGGGTTCTGAATCAGGTTACACCTTTTTCATAATGGAAAGGTACGACGTACCTGATAAGCGCTGCTCCCTGGTGCCAGTTTCTGCTAAGGCCACGATCCCGTGTACTTCCAGAAGATGCTAGGAGCTGTATCTAGACCCTCTGCCAGTACTTGTTCTGTAGAACCCATGTGATACTTGACAACATACCAGTTCCTTCTGTAATGTTTACTACTAAATCTTGATGCTTTGGGAGGCTTTTGTATTACTTTTTTGATGATTTTAGTTGTCCGTATAGAGTGTTTCTTGTCTTATAATTGACATGTCAGTGGGCTGAAGTCCAAACTTTCAGGAGCTTTAATCTTGTTTTTATTTTGCTTTTTGTTCAAGAAGATGACAAAGCCATACTGTGTTTTTTTTTAATCTGCCACACAGGTGCCTAAATGTGGCCACCTAGCCCCATTTCAGATGTCTGAGGGTGACCAAGACATCTGAAAAGGGCTGGAAATATAACACAGGACTTAGGGCGTACCTGGAAGATGAGTGACATCTTTGTTCAGGCAATGGAGTTCCCTGCATGTTAGCATTTATTTCGGAGATTATGTATATACCCAAAAGGGTACTATGCTCTGAATAAAAGATGGATCTCTAGGATCATTAGGGAACGCCTGTGTTTTTCCACATCCAGGAAATTTGTCTGCAGAGCTTTGTGGAACAGGCCTTCAGTGACAGAAACAGCAGGTTGTGTGCTGCTTTTCTGCATTTTGTCTTTCAAGCAGCCTTTTTACATTTAGCTGGGTATTTGGCAGTGAAGCAAGAGGGTTTGATAAAGTTACTGTCTCTGTATTTGCATCTTACAGGATACTTTTTTGATGAGCGACGTAGAACTCCTGGTGCAGTGAACCAGTTGCTTCAGAGTCCTTTGGCAGAAAGAAGCTGTACCGTGACACTGAACTGAGTGTTGTGAGAATAACGACAATTTGTGGCCCTGTGTTAGGCTGCCTTCTCCAGTAAGAGCCAAAAGGTGGCTGCTGTGGTAAATGGCCAGAACTGCAGCTCATTGCAGCTTCTGGAAGACCACCTGCTGCTGTGATTCCTGAGGACAGAAGCTCAGGCTTCTGCTGTGGCCTTCTCCTTAGCTGGGTTTTGACCCAGGGAGCCATCGCTCAGCAGCGATGCACACTTGAGATGAGTAAATTCTTTAGACAGATAGAGTTTTGAAGGCTTTAAGCTCAGTGTTATTTCCTGAAACAACTGCAGTACAGTTTTGCTGTAAGGAAATTTAACTTCACTTTTGATGCCAAAACTGATGCAACTTGGTGGAGCTGGCTTCAGTGTTAGCTTTCTGCGTCCTGCGGGGAATGTCCTGTCAGGCTGTGCTCTGTTCTGCTTGATTGGGCAGTCAGCTAGTCTTTGATGAGAAATCTTTCTAACTTCATAATGAAATTCTCACTTCCAAAGAAAACAAAGATTTTGAGTCTAAACCAGCCAACTAATTTGATAGTACTTCCAGTTAGCTTTGTCCAGAGTGAGATGCAGAACTTGAAGAATTAAAATCTCAGCCCTTCCATATAGCACCAAGTATTAGTTGAACTGGAGTGGGTTAAAAAAAATGCCAGCAAATGGTGTCTCTTGTGTGCTTTTGTGTGTTTTCTTTAATAATTGTCAGCTTTAGTTAATCAAAAATAATTTTACACTTGGCTTCCCTGATTTTTAATTAGTATTTATCATGTAAAAGTATAGCCAGGGAGCTCTTTGAACACTTTGAGCAGGAAGCACTGGTACGTGGTAAACAATCAGCTTGTTCATGAATACCTCTCTGTTTTTGTATATGTTTGTCATCTTAAGTTGTAATTACCAGGCATAGTCCTAAATTGGTCTGCTTCTTACCTCCTCTTGCCTTGATAATTTTTTCTATATTTTTCACCTCTCCCGAGAACTCTCTTTTTAATGGTTAATTTAAAGGAAGCCTCTTGTGTATTATAATGCGCACTCTGATTAGTACACCTAATTGCAAAGAGTACATTACTTTAAAAGAAAATGAACAAAGATATATTTTTCAGCTCGGTTTCATTTGCACACTTTTTTTGAGCACATGGAATTGTGAGTACAGCCAGTAGCAATGTGGTACCTGGTGTTTGGACAAAATTAGAATATTTTTTTGCTTTCAAGTATACAGCCTATTTGTATCCACAGATTTAAGCACAAACAGGCAGCCTTTGTGCCAAGTCAGGTTTTAAAAATCTCAGTTGTCATGTTACTGCCTATTTTATATAGGGTAAGAAATACTCGTGATGACAAGTTGGGCTGGCAGAAAAACATGCTTTATTTGCTCGTGGGGAATCGGGTATTGTCAAAGTAGTTGTGTTAACCTAAATTCATTTCTTTAATTTGCTAATGGCTTAATAATGTTTAAATTAGCCACCTTTGGTATTTTAAAGTAAACACGTTTCATAACATCTTCGTAGTCTTTGTGGGGTGTTTTGTTTTTATTTTATTTTTCTCCAGGCACATTAATATGAGTTGCTTTCTTTTTAATCCTCTTCTGTATGGCTAGTTGCAGGGTCCTTCCTGAAAAGAGATCCTGAAAGTAGAAGCTTGAAGAGTTTTCATAGGGTGACAGGAAATGTCCCTGTCACAGATATCCGGGGAAGCTGTTACAAACATCCATTAACAAATTTGTTGACCACTTTCATACTCTCAAAATGTATTTCTTTTTCCATTAAGATTTAGTACCCACTTATATTTACTGCTTTGAAGTGTCACGGGTTAATGGCACTGTTTGTAACAGAGAAGTGAAAAAAGTGCGTGTGAATGTAGAGCCTTAAGGAGGAGCTGTGTGTGTACAAAAGCTGCAGTGGTCCACCTGGATTCTCCTGTTGGTCTCCTGGAGCATGAGGAGGTGGTTAGTGGCACTGACCGCCTTCGTTTCAGTTAAACCCTGGTTCAGCACTCAGGTCTGAAAATGTGAATTAACATTACTTAACACTGCTCTTCACTGGCATGACAAATTTCCAAGCAGGTGTGACTGCAGGACTGAACCTCATTCTAGAAACTGATCTGAATTTCACCATGAAGACTGCAGTCTGTACATGAAACTTCCATGGGTGTTAGAGGGAAGGTAGAATAAGAAGAGACAAACTCCTATAGATGATTCCAACTTAAAAAGGTAGCTCCTCAGAAGTACACCTGAAACCCATCAGCTACCCTGCTCCGACACAGGCTGGAGTAACTTGTGCATGGTCTGTGGGTGTTTTACCAGGCTGCTGAAAGGAAGTTGGTAAGGGAGTTGCTTATAATTAAAACCTGAGGTCCTTGCTGTTTCTTTTATATCTTTTGAAAATGAAAATGAAAATGAAAATCAACTCCTTCCTCCTGCTGAGTGATAAACTTTTTTGTTTTGTTTGAAATACGGTCACTTTGTAGCAGAGATCTCACTGTTGCCATCAGGAGAGCTGAGTACACTTGGGAGGGCGGTGTTTCCACCAGGCTGGTCTGGCTTCCTTTTCAGTTTCTGCGCATCTCAGCTCAGGCGTAGTCTTCACAAATGAACAGGCGTTTTGTTGATCTTGTAAATGCATAGTGTTCTCAGAATAGCTACTGAGCTATGTTATTCTTGTCCGGCTTTCCTCCAGAAGCGTCTACCTGTGGAGTTATTCAAGATATGTGTTGTGCAGTCTCTTCATATCTTACGTTCATCCAGACTAACTTTCTGCTTCTTGCAGCTTGTATTTCTGTGTAGGCAGGGGAATGTTCACAAGCACCTTAGGCAGCGTAAGCTGTCGCTGCCACAAACAGATGTAGCTCCTGTCACTTGGCAGAACAGCATATTTCCCATACTTCTTCTCTTGTGCCAAAAAAAAAAAAAAAACCCTTCATGCAGCATGTGGCAGGCTGGTTCAGGGAACTGATCCAGCAGAGGAAGAGGAATAAGCTCTGCACAAAAAACAGCTTTTTTTGGCTGGGTGAGCTCCCTGATTGGGTTTGCTGTGCAACTCTCTGAATTTGAGTTGGTGAGGCGGCATGACAGAGTTTGGCTGCCTCCACCAGTAGGTGCTTACGCAGGCTGGAGTGTCTGGCCTGGTAACGTAACGAAGTAATTGTATCTGCTTCCAGCATCCCTCCTGTAGTAGGCTGGGTACAGCCTGTTGCAACATGTATAAAGCATTTGCAGATTCTTAGTCAGATGGTCTCTAGAGAGATGCTATTTCTGTCTTTATCCACCTGTTACCAGATGGTTTGCCAACATAAGATGATTATAAGGACCTTTAGCTGGAAAAATCTCCCTCCTCTTCTCCCAAACAAGCAATCAATCCAATGTTTTCATGTAATGACCAGGTCTGTTTTACAAGACATCACATAGACGAGGGCATGCGGGCATGCTGAATGCTCCTAAGCCCCTCTGTCCCCAAAACTGCTGTGTGCAGAAGAGGTTTTTTTTTTTTTCCATCCTTTGGGATATAAACAAGGAATGCTGTTTTGATGAGGAGTCTGAATCATTTGATTACCAGAATCAGAGAAGCTCGTACATCTACATCATCAAATTTCATATGGGCATAGGAAGCATCTACAGGCTGTCCCAACTGCCTGGCTTAGTTAGATGGGTTCATACTGCTTGTGTCTCTGCAAATTTGTGACATTGTGCTCATCTGCCTGCACTCTGTTTACATGGGCTGTGTTGTAAAGATGATGAAATCTTCTGCGTTATGTTGCATACCTTGCTTACATGTAATAACCAGTGCAGTTTCCAAAAAGTCTGCATTCAAGAATAGTTGCAGTTCAAATGACAACACTTATCTTGTTTTGAAAAGTTACCTTAATTGCTCAGTGTTGATCCTAGCCTCACTTAACTGATGTTTTCATAATCTCCCGTTCTTTTCATTGTTTCAGCCTTCTTGCATAAATACTAAATCCTATGCCATTTGTTATGCAGATGATCATGTTGTTGCTTGGCCATTCTCTGTTCTGCAAATATTTCTTGGTATAGTGTTTAAATACGTTTATGTATTTTTATTTCATAGGAAGCAAGAACAGAATCTATTGCCAGACCTTTGGAGATAAATGAGGCTGAGAAGATGATGAAAATTGCCATTGACTGTGTTCTGGTAAGCAAATTGATATTTACTGAAGTGCAAAATCATCATTCTCCTACAAGAAGAGCATAGCTGTTCTTATCAGTAGCCTAGGGTTAAGCATGCCGTAGCACACATCAACTGACTGGGCCAAGAAATACTCCACGTGATTAGTTAACGGGTAATGTGGAACTTCAGTTAAGGGCTAATGCAGGTTTTGGTCTTTAGGTAACATTAAATATGTGAACACAAGTTCATCAAGGCAGAGAGCAGTCTGCAATGACTCCTTGCATCGTGGCAGTGGATGTAGTCACTGATGGTCTGTATGGCTTCTTTGGAAAATCTGTTGTGTTCAAACTTAACTGTAGCTGGTAGCTCCGCTTGGCAGAGTGAAAGAGGTGTCTGCACAGTGATGATTATGAGCTGGCAGTCAGAAATCACAGCCTGCAGCAGAATGGATAAGCTATGTTAGCAGCAGCACTTAGGAGAACATGTTAAGACCAGCTCTGCTGCCAGACTGTTGCAATGCATGACTGTGTTGGTTTAATGTGCAGAAATATTCCCCCAGTTGAAGAGACTTTGCTGACAAACCCATGGTGTTGCTGTCAATACAGCTGCATCAAAGAACAGCCTCCCTTGGCCTCTTTCTTGGGAGAGAGCAACAGAAAAACCCTCTGTGTTTTAGTTGTATTCCCTGCTTGTGTTAGGAGCTCAGCAGGAATGACTGACTGTACGGCTCCACAGGAGTGATTGACTACGTCAGCACAGAAATCTAAATCCCACCTCCGTTGTTTAAGCCATGTAAATTTTACAGAGTCAGGGCTGCAAAGGCTATGCTTGGTAACTCAAAATGTGTTGGTATATCTGGAGTTGTGAAGTTGGACTTTGGAAGCAGGATAGCTGAACTGAGGAAAGGGTGAGAAGAACTTGCGCTGTGCTAATCAGTGGCATGCTAGTGCATCAGTATGGTTCTAGTTTCAGAGGTCCCTTGGTCTGTCCCGGTCTTGGGAACGCTGTCCTTGCTCCAGTGTTTGGGTTCCTGCATCTCTGAACCGTTAGCTTCCCTGATAAGGCACTGTGCAAGTATGGTGGTTAATTAAATCCTAGTGAATACTATAAGTTATTTAACTGCAAACTTTCTCCAGTCCAATTGTATAATTACAAGGAGTGGAGTTCCAGGTTTAAACAGCCAGTGCGTGATCAATAGATACTCCAGGCAATCCTTTCCTTATGTTTCTGCTCCTACTTGCAGTCCATATGAACTCTAAATGTTGTTAATGTGCATTGATATTCTAGGCAGTAGTGCTAGTAAACTAACAGGGAAATATTAGAGCAATTGGCTTCCTGAGAAATATCAATAACACGTACCTCAGCTGGTTGAGTTCTGGACCAGTTAGCAAAATGACCTATTATAGCTGAACGACACATAACAATTACTGCTAGAATGTCAGCAACTGCAAAGTCCTTTGTCCCTCTCACCCAGAAGATGTTCACAGTTTGTAGAGCATAAGCACGATGAAAGTACTTAGTTGTTTTTACAAGCTGGAATATTCCCACTTTCCCCTCCATATTCCTGTAACGTGTTACAGTGTTCAGGATGCTTCCCAGATTTGAAAAGATGGATACAGCAAGACTCAGAAGAGGATGAAGGTATTGGGATAGATTAACATCTTTTTGAAAGTGACATCAGGAAGAAAAAAAATGTTGATGAAGGCTTAGAAATTCACTAAAATAGTACCAAGAAATAATGTGCTTCTCATCTCATCTGTGTTTATGCAGATACTCACCTGTTGAAAGATGACGTAATGTATCCTACCAGATTTTTTTGAGGGTGCTTCTTTCCTTCCTCTTTTAGTACCTTTTTGATGAAAAGGAAAAAGAAAGTTAAAGCCCAGAACAACTTTTTTTTCCCCCACCCTTCTTTAAGAATGTCTGGGAAAATGTAGGTATTTTAAATTTGTAAATGTCTAGCTAGTCCATTATCCTGGTCACAAAAGACTTTTTAGTTTTCATTGCTTGGCTGGTTTATGTTCTAGCTCATTGTTACAAAGTCTTTTGATAACATGAGATGTGAGGTAATAGAGAAGTATGTTCAACATCTGCAAGATAATTCTAATTATTCCTGTGCAAGCCATGGTTTACCATCCTTCTCTTTTAGGAACAAGTCCAAAAGACTAAAGACATGTTGAATAATGTGGCTTTGGATGAAGCCAATTTGGAAGCCAAGATTGAAAAAAGAAAATTGGAGCTGGAAAGAAGCCAGAAGAGGCTACAGACCCTACAGAGTGTTCGGTAAAGATTATGAACCAATAACCTGCATAAATAAGTGCTAGCGTAAACGATGGTACTGTGTGTTCTTAATGCTTAGAGCAGCAAGGAGTGAAGTCTGTAATGAGACTGACATGATGGCCTGTGGGAGAAGGATTTTCATCTCTAGAGATGCCCAATCTGGATTGTAATTGCTGGCTTTTTCAGTTACTGTGTATTTGAAATCAGATTATCAGGGCTGTTAGAAGCCCCCAGATTATTATTTGGTGGGCTGCTTAATTGCTGCTTGAGCTGTACAAAATGGTCAGGTAGCGTGTCTTTTTTCTTTGTCGTTAAACATAAATGGTGATCTGCTGCAAATATTCCCTTTGTTCCCAGAGGCTTCCAGCATTCCCAGCCACCAAAGTAATTAGGCATCCCTTGTTGGGATAGGTACCTCTAGGTAGTGACACAGCCTGCCATAAAATCAAAACGTTCAGATTCACGGTTTGGGTTGATTTCATGCCCCCTTGGTTAAATTGCAGGTTTATGCAATCTACAAGACATGCTCTACTTTTGACCTCATATGAAGAAAAAAGAATATAAGTATGAGAAAAATATGGTGGAAAGAATAACAGTGGATTCACATACGTGTTGTGATCTGTAACGCTTCAGGGAAAGCATGTCGGGTAGATGTGAAGCATCGAGCAGCAGTAGCGTTCTGTGGGGCACAGCACTAGGTGCTGTAGTAGAGGACTTCATCACTTACTTGTATCAAGACTAGTTACACTTCTAACGACACAGTACGATTTTGTTGCAAATAAGCCTTCAGTAAAGTAGGTGGTTTACCAGCCGTGCAACAGGCTAGTTTGTTGGAGTTCTGGAACAGCAAGATGATTAATTTAGATTAGTCTGCTAAAGAGGCCAAAGTGTTGCTTTTTTGTGTTTGGAAAGGAAGGGCAGTAACCTGTCCTTTGCTATGTGTAACTTTCACAGCATAGGTTAGTATTCTTTGTCTCGTGCTTTTAGTCCCTGAAGGGAAGGTCCTTTTAGATTAGTTCAGTAGACATGGAAAAGCAGCTGCAAAAACAAGAATGCTCTTTCGGAATTCTGCATGTACAGGTCTATATTTCTCTGAGTAGTCTGTTCTTGTTGTCTCCAGACCTGCTTTTATGGATGAGTATGAGAAGATTGAGGAGCAACTGCAGAAACAGTACAGTAGCTACCTAGAAAAATTCCGTAATCTGACCTACATGGAGCAGCTCCTGGATGATCATCGTCGGACAGAGCAAGAGATGTTTGAGGTAAAAACAGCTTAGAAATGCTCGTCAAGACTCTATATACTGTAGGTGTTGGCCGTATAACAGAAAGTATTGTAATACCCCTTTGCCAAAGCAGCCTGTTACTCGTTGTAGAACCAGCTCTGAATGACTGGCAGTTTACCCCGACGCGCGGTAAAGTGTGACTGCTCTTGGACGAAGGTGATAATACAGCTTTATATTTTCAGTTAGTGAAGTTAAACCAGCGTAATGATGCCCCTCTCCAGTCTAACTTTCCTAGATTCTTTCTTTTTCAATTGATGTTTTTTGATTGTGTAAAATATTTTCAGCATTTCTAATCTTCCATTTGCTACATAGTGTATGTGTTAAGAGTTGTTATACAGTTATTTTTGTTTTCTGCCAGCAACCAGTGTATAAGGGCTTCTTAGCACAAGGCTTTTCAATTTTCTTACAGTTGTCCTCTTCAATGAAAACATAGCAAAAAATATCAGTGAAAAAAATCAGATATGCTGGAATCCTCTCTCACAAAGACTTCACTTTTGTTTGGCAGAAATTCTATTTTCTGTTGACTTGCTGAATTATATCAGTTCAGTGTGATTCTCGATTATACAGCAGGATAGAAAATATGCATCTCTATCTCATCTTGCTCCATCCTTTCCTTTCCTTTGGGTATTTATTGGACTGCAGCACTTTCAGCCAGCCTTTCTTTCAGCTTCCTGTAGCTTCGTGTTTTACTGATATTACTGGCTTTTCATCCTTCTTGCAGTCTTTACCCAGTACATTTTTAGTCTTCATTGAAAACATATCATTCAGTGAATGATCTCCTTGGGCCTTAATATTGGTGGGTGTGCTGTACCTTGAGTGAACCAGCGCTTCCACTTTCTGGATCTTCCTAACTTTTATATGCAGATCATATTTTATTTTGTCAGCGCAACTCACTCTTGTTCCTGGCAGAGGTATGGGAGAGCTGCGTGTAATGTTCCTTGTATCTGGTCTGTGACAGCACACTTTGCTTTTGCCATGTCTATGTGCCTACCGATTTGGAGGGGAAAAAAAAAAAAAATTACTTAATTTGCCTACAAATTTAATTATAGTAAAATTTTGTGATCTGTACTTAGGCTAGAAATAAGGTATGGTAATTTTATAGTCCTTCTTCTATGATCTGTCTCTTGAACTGGTGAGATGGTATCTTTTTAGAAAGCCTTGCCATTCTGTAGAACTGATTGTGCCAAGAAGCCTCCCCTTTGAGCGCTGTCTGCACTCTCTGTGCATCTAAGCTGCACAGCGTGATGTACAGAGGGCTTCATAACCAGGCCTTCAGACCTTTTTGCAGTCTAGAGGAAACACAGTAATTCCCATCACCTCTTGGACAGAGAAGAAACATGCTCTATTTTGTTCAGAAGGCTCAAATATTTTGCTGCATTGTTTGCCTGAGGAGAAAGTCAGCCTGTGTTTGAAAAGATAGCATGGGCATTTGACAACTTGTTAATCATTGTTAACCAGCTTCCCATTAACCTCCTTTTTTATAAGCTATCTATCTCTGTAGGATGCTATTTCAGATATTTCTAACATGTAGTCAGCTTCATATTTTCATGTCTTATTTAATAATGCTCTAGTTCTTCCTATATCTTTGGCAAAAAAAAAAAAAGTCCTCAATTAAATCATAATCTTGAAATGAAGCCTAAAATCTGAGTATTTTTTCCCTTCTGTTCAAATGTCATTGAGACAATACCAAAAGTAGAAATGTTTTGAATTTGAGTACCTGGAACTGTTTATAAATTCATGCACAGAAGTTAGTAATGAGTTGGCTTACAGCTCTTGAGAGGATCTTTGTTAAAAGTTAATAAGATGCAGGAAAAGCCTTTGTCATTTAGGAATGTTCCTGTGCTTAGAATATGGAGAGCACTTTATTTTCCCTCTTCTCTTCTCTGTGAGACACCTAGGGAATCCACCCATATTCTTTGGCTTTTCATTTATTAGGACAAGCAGATAGCAATACTTCAACCTTGTGCGGAATTAGTGTTAAAGGCTGTGACAAAGAGATACATTTTTCTCAGCATACTTTTGTCACTTATTATAATTTGTCACTTGTTATAAGTGATATACATTAGCAAGCATCAGAACTGGAAACATTTTTAACATTGCTTTATGTTAAAATCAAAACAGCATTGAGTCTTCTGCATTTGTAATGTGTTGTTGCCATGGCCGATGGCCTGTACTTGAGTGTTTCTAACAAAGATCTCTAGTGATCAAGTTACCTTGCTTAAACCATCTGTGAAATGCGTTGTGTTAGCTTAAACCAGCATGAATTTTACCTGTCAAGTCTAGTTCTATAGCTTGAGCTTAACCCTTAAAAGACCCTGAGATCATTTCATTTCACTTCCTGTAGATTAGAGTCTGTTAAACCTTTTCCCTAGGGAGTGTTTGAGAATAAAAAAAAAAAAAAGGTTGGGAGGGTGGAGAAAAGAGGTACATTTGGCAGTTGTTTTTCAGGACTGAGGAAAAGAGCATGGGGATCAAGAACAGAAAACTGGAGTATCTGAAATACTTAGAGCCTCGTCCTTTAAACATTCTAAACATCTTTGTGGGCAGCAATCCAGTGACTCAAGCAGTGATCACTGCTTTGTTAAAGAAGCTGTTGTTTTGGTAGGAGAAGAGGTTGTATGTGTGTCTTTTACAGCCAGATTCTCAGGAGTGCTGGAGTCCAAGCTAGTGTATTAAGTCATTATGAGATGTAAGCGCTCAAAATCAGGCTCCAAGACTTGGTAACTGAAAGAGAATGAAGAATCTGGGTCCTTACTAAACCAAGAGACTTGCTGGCACGCTCCTAGTTCCAAACCGGTGGGAGGGTGTTTTTTTGTTTTTAAAAGATAGTGCGGTGTTTAATCCATTTCTTGTTAGTCTTTTGCCAACCTGGAACACCAGAGCATTTCTCTAACTCCTGAAAAGCAGACCAAGGTAGTGTTCTGTTGCCTTTGGCTACATGTTTGTGAAGCAAAACAGCGGGTGGTTTATTACATGCTTGGAAAAAAAAAAGCAGCTTGCTCCAAACTGATGCTGAATGCTGTCTTAGAGTTTATCATCTCTGTATCGTTTTCAGAATCAACAGAGGAAAAATAACTAGGATAATTGCATTTAATCCATTTTAGTATGCAGTCTCTTGAACTGTCAAAAATACTGAAAATTACGTTGATTTTTTTTCAACTGTGATTTTGTTCTACCAACCAAATCTTAATTATCTTGTGTAGTAGAAGTGAGAGTCAACTCTTTTATCGTTGCTCTGTATTTTGTTAATAACTGGCTAGGAAAAAGCAACAGCAATGTAATTAGATTAATCCAGCACTCTGTGTGCTGTTCAGTACTGAGGACTGATTCCTGGACCCTTTTCCTTGACTGGTTGCATGTTTTTAAGAGGAATTTTAGTTCTGATTGAGAAACCATTGCTGAATAACGAGACTAATCTCTAGTGCACTTAGACTCAAAGCTGTTTTGGTAGCCTGCTGACGTTGCACAGCTAATGACATAGACCAGAGTGCATTTCCTAATTAGAAAAGTGATTTAAAGATTGTACCCAAGCACACAATTTTAATTAAGTGACATTGAGCAGTTGAAGCACTCCAAGCTGCAGTGCTCGTTGTTTGTGTGGATTTTTTTTGGTTTGTTCTCTCAAGTCATAGGTGTACAGCTATGTGGAGAGGTGTGCTCTGTAGTTCACGTTGTTGTGGTCTTGAGCTTCCTGTTCCTTTTGTCACCCCGTGTCTGTAGCAAGACAGAGCAGTGTTTGGAGGACGATTGGCAGTAGTCTCCTGCCAAGCGCTGGACTGAGAAGTATCCCTCAGTGTTAAAAGGAACTTGAAGGCTTGCTGTTGAGGCTCAGCTGAATGAATTGGCAGAGCTGAACAGTTAATTGATGATGAAATTACCACCTGCAGAGTGCCTGCCTGTTTGATGTAGAAACCCTTGAAAAATATGAAATTGTGTGTTATCAACTCTCGTTTGTGGAAATGTCAGAAGTCCTTACATGACTCCACTTTTGAGCGAGTTTCTCACATTTATTGACAAACTGTCATGCAGTATTTATTATTGGATCCAAGGAATTTAAATAGGAGTATTTTGTCTTTGTGGTTTTCTTTTTTTTAACATTTTCAGTCACCTCTTTTATTCCATTTCCATTCTCTTGTGCTGCTCATAGCATTAATCCATCTTCTTGCATGTCTTCACAAAAGTGGGGATTTATGTGCCATGTCTTCTCAAAGATTTGTTCTTATTTTTCTACTATGTAAAAAAGAGTCAATGTTCTTCATTAACTTTTATCCTATTTTTAAGACAAAAATGGTTCTGATGTTTAGACATTGAAGTTATTAGAACTTTGGCTACTTAAAATCCAAAGTTTCAGGGGTTTTCAGATTTGGGGGCTGAATTTTTCTGTGGACTTTAGTGGATGCATGTCCTTTAAAGGACAGCACAGGCTAATACAGTTAAAAAGGCATTTTTGAAACTCATTTGTATAATGCTAGAAAAACTTGGCGATATCCTTTAGCATTTGCTGGCTTTTTTTCTGGACAGAATATACTTATTCTTTCTTGTGCTTCTCAGAGGACATCACTGGAGTACTTTCTTCTCCTTCAGCTACTTTCTCCTAAGGTATTTTAAGACTGCATTTATGATGGTACAGTGAAATCTTGACTAAGAAATATCATGGAGTGGTGGACACAAGAAAAAGATGTTCTGAGCTACTCAGCCATTATCTTTGGTTTGGGATTGCTTAAATCATTTTTCTTTTCATCATTCTAATGTTACTTTCAGTAAGCAGTCCATCATGATGAAAGATTAAGCAAGGGAAAAAACAAATACAATGTATTGTGACTTTCTCTTTGTAACCCACCCTACCCAAATAAAATCCCTTCTTCATTAACCTGATGTTCTCCTGTCAGAGCTCCATACCTGAAGCAGATGCTTTGTTCTGAATATGTACGTAATGGATATGAGTTCTGCTGCACTCCAAGATAATGTTTGGTTCTGCTGCTTTTCACATCTTTTGCATCGTGCTATCCCATTTGAAGTATTAAATCTAGACATTCCTATTGCAATGTCTGCTTACTGAAATAGCCAGACAGACGGTTAATATGAAAAGTGGTTGGTAACAGTCTTTAATCTTCTAGCTAATGTACACTTGAATTATGACTGTTTGGTCACACTTTTATAGGTACCAGGAGAGCACTCCTGGTCCAGCGTTGCTAGATTATATTGAATATCAGATGTAGAAGTAAGCACAGGCATCTTAATTGTTGATCGCATCTGTTTTGGCATTTAGTCCAGTGTACAAGTATGACAGCATTGGTGGGCTGAGATATGCAAATCCCATAATGGGGAAACGTGGGGAAAAAAGCAGAGGAGGAAGGGAATGCACAGGGAGAGAGTGGGGGCAGTGAAGCATAGGAGGAAAGGACGTAGCAAACTGCTATGAGAAGTTACGGTCACACAGAAGGAGGAGGTGGCGGAGACAGAGAAAAGGCAGGGGGACAGGTGAAGAGCATGTTAGAAAAGATAGAGGTTTGAAAGAAGGAGCTGCTACCGCATGCATTCTTTCCACTGAAGCAAAAATCTGCAATCCCCTACCAATACCATGGCAACTAGAGTGAGATTCTCAGAGGTACCTCTTAAATGCCCTGAAGTGGTTTTGTGCATACCTGCTCCTGGTGCTTTACTGATACTATCTCACATTAAAAACCTTAGCATAAACTTTTTCGGAAATGAAAACAGTTGATCTCAATGTTTCTCAGCGCTCGAAGATCCACGTGTTTGTTAGGATTCTCTTGAAATCTGATGTGCCAGATGAGTAAACAAGCTTGTGTTTGTCTCCTAAACTTGGGGTCATTTGACTTGAGGTTTCGTGTTCTTCATACTTGACAGACTGTAGAACTCTTTTTTTTATAGACCTAAAGATCAAACAAGAATTGATTAAAACCCTAACAATACCACTTAAAACTCACTGTATCTAGTGCATTATAACCCCTAGGCTGGCTTTGGGAGAATAAAACTGTGATGTTTGCAGATGACACCAGGTTGGGTGGGGGTGTTGATCTGCTCGAGGGCAGGAAGGCTCTGCAGAGGGACCTGGACAGGCTGGACCGATGGGCTGAGGCCAACGGTACGAGGTTCAGCAAGGCTCAGTGCCGGGTCCTGCACCTGGGGCACAACAACCCCATGCAATGCTGCAGGCTGGGGGAAGAGTGGCTGGAAAGCTGCCCGTGGGAAAGGGACCTGGGGGTACTGGTCAATAGCCGGCTGAACATGAGCCAGCAGTGTGCTCAGGTGGCCAAGAAGGCCAACAGCAGCCTGGCTTGTGTCAGAAATGGTGTGGCCAGCAGGACCAGGGGAGTGATTGTCCCCCTGTACTCGGCTCTGGTGAGGCCGCACCTTGGATACTGTCTTCAGTTTTGGGCCCCTCACTACAAGAGGGACATCGAGGTGCTGGAGCCGTGTCCAAACAAGGACAGCGAAGCTGGTGAGGGGTCTGGAGAACAAGTCCTAGAGGAGCAGCTGAGGGAGCTGGGGTTGTTTAGCCTGGAGAAAAGGAGGCTCAGGGAGACCTTATCACTGCACACAATTACCTTAAAGGAGGCTATAGCGAGGTGGGGGTCGGTCTCTTTTCCCAAGCGCCAGCTGAGAAGACAAGGAAATGGCCTCAAGTTACACCAGGGGAGGTTTAGGTTGGGTATTAGGAAAAATGTCTTCACTGATAGGGTTGTGAAGCATTGGAACAGGCTGCCCAGGGAAGTGGTTGAGTCACCATCCCTGGAGGTCTTCAAAAAATGTTTGGATTCAGAGCTTAGTGACATGGTTTAATGGTGGACTTGGCCACCGTTAAAGGTTGGGCTGGATGATCTTGGAGGTCTTTTCCAGCCTAAATGGTTCTATGATTCTATTCTATGACTCTGTGGTATTCGTGAAGCCCTAACTATTTTCTGGTAGCTCTGGTGATACAAGTACAGAACTGCAGCTCTGTGTTGACAACAGTGTTTTCACTACACTAACTAAAATAAAAAGGGAGCCCAAGATGAGATTTAAAATATTTCAATGAGCTAGGGATATGTGAAAAAGCAGAGAGATTTTTTGAATGGGCCAATATACATTTGGGGTTGGAGGAAAAAGCCAAGACCACGTGGCTGGGGCTTGGTAACAGGAGAATGAGGCAGGACTGCAGGTCATCCCTAGTGTTGCATCAAGTTCTGCCACAGTCTGAGAAGTGGGACTCATTAAAAGAATCGAGGGGGTGATAGGACTGAAGATGACTTCCCAGAGTGGCTGCTAAATTGTCTTGCACTTGTTAGTGCTGTTGATTTTCAGAAGGAGCTACTCAGTACAGGTTCATCACTTGTCGTTTTTTCTGAGCAACAGCAACGTTCAGATTCTGCCTTCAGCAGCGCATGAATTCCTTAGCAGTAAGAGGCGAAGAGGATCCTTGTGCATCTGGGCTTGGTGCTGGGCTTGGATATGAACCCCCTGCACAGGCTGCTCCAGTCCTTTCCTGCTGCTGCTGCAGAACCCTGCTAATCCTGTAATATGTGAAATGCTCCGCAGCAGGGGAAGGAACATGGGGACAGTGTCCACTAAGGACTGCAGCGTGGTAATTCGTGGGTAGCTTCTCTGTAATGCCAGCAATTGTTTCTGTGAAGTATGAGATGTAACTGCTTTCAGTGACAGCATAGCTTGGAAATCCATGAATGCTGTTAGAGATCAGAGACTGTGTAGCCTCTTAACTTTCAGTTCTTAGGTTGTCTAGCTGAATTTCTTCTGCAGTGACCCCATTCCTGAGGAAACATTACAGGATAACAGTGTCTGTTTTGTGCGTTTTGAATGTACTGTCTTTCAGTTTTTAAGTATTTATCCGGTCATATTTGGTAAGAAGATGGGATAAGAGGATTGCTCATGTGATGGTCTTTCTGCCTCCCCTGTCTGCCTGCGTTATGCTTTTGAATATTCACAAGTATTTTAGGTGTGTGGATTATGTAACAGAAATCTAGCTTGAAATTCGCTCAAAGGGGAAACGATCACAGATCACTGGAAGCAATGCTGATCAAGTGGATCGAGTCTTTTTCCCCAGAGATCAACACAAATAAAAAAATCCATTACAAGAAACCTTTTAATAGGTAGTTACAAAGCAAGGAATTGGTTGAAAGAAAAAGTTCAAATAACACTTATTTTGGGACTGACATTTTGCAGCGGATTTGCACCAGATGACATAAGCAGGTAATGTTAAAATAATGTATGTGAAATTTAGGTTTACGCTCTGCTACTGTACAAGGTACTTGGCAGAGAAAGGTAGCTATGAAACACGGTTCGATTGGCACAAGCATGCATAATGTCAATGTGAAAACCAGAAAGGTTATTTTTTTATATAATGTTAAATAGTAAAGTAATTCTCAGATTTCCAGCTGTGTAGAAACAATTTCTGTGAAACATATGAAAATGAAACACTATGCAAGCGTGAACAGTGGGCTTCCAGGATCGGCTTTCTGGCAGAACCCTTGTGCCTGACACCCACCTAGCGCACGGGCTGGCAGCAGGGGTTACAGCACCTTCCAGAGTCCTTCCCTTACTTCTTCCTCTGAATGCTCCAGCACACTGCTGGGGCTCATTGAAGTCAGTTCTGATGTTGAGATAGATTCTAGCGGGCTAAATTGTGAGCCATACCATTTCAGAAGAATTGCAAGGGGGTCAAGCATCAGGATTAAGGAAAGGTAAGAAATCCTAGGGGAAACAGCACGTCTTTCTGCCCAGGGACTATGGGTCATATTTGTATTGCCAGGATTCCTACACGTTCTTACTTGGCTTTGTATTGAGCACGGTGAAGTCCTGAAATCAACGGGAACCTCCATTTTAAGGCCGCTAGATTCTCTGAGGGCCTGCTCTTTTAAATCTGTTGACCCGTAGAGCTGTGTGCCTGTCTCCTGTTCAAGCTTTGCTGCATCTCTGAGGTGAAACCTGACTTGATCAGAGCCCAGCCTGTTAAGCAGGGTCTGACTCACTTTGGCAGTGTTGCATTCACTTTAAATACCTGGTGGTGGCCATCTCCTAACAGGAAGCAAGGGTATCTTATAGTGCCTCCTACATCTCAATTCCTTCTCAGGCACAAGGGGTTTTAAACCAACAGTACCTACGCCTCCAGTTTCTTAATCTGCACAGTAGGCTGGAATGAAGCTATCCTGTGTCCCCACTACATAAGCTAAGCACTTAGGTGGAGGAGAACACAGAATTACTGAAAACTGAAGGACGATGTGTAAGGTGAAACCTGATGTTTTTGTAGATCAGGGGTTGTCCAGAGATTATTACTTATTTTGTATTAAAGAATTATAGCCCGATGTGTGGCAGAAACTCTTTCCAGGACAGTACGCATCCCTTTCAAAAGAGAGATTTATCTCAATCATTACTCCTGTCTACTTTATTCTTCTCTAACCCATCACAGTGACAAACTTTAAAATAAATAAATAAAAATCCCTGCCTTCTAACATCGTAGCTAGAGCGCTGTCCTGGTGAGCAGGAACTAGGAGCTCAAATGTTGTCAGGCTGGAGAAATTGTAAAACCCAGGTCTCTAATTTCTGTGCTAGGGCTCTAACAACAACACTGTTAAGACAGAGGCTAGCTGGTGCTGCCTCTTAATTTGGGGTTTGACTGGTGGGAAATAAGAAATAAACTGAAGTGTGCGTCAGCCACGTGTAGAAGAGATTCTTTGCTGTAAGAAACGTGGGCTGTACTGGAACTAATTGATCTCAAGATGAAGCGCAGCAGCTTCCATTATCAATTCCTGGAACCATCAAGTTCACCAAGAACTACTACTCTTTAATATAATAAATACTATCCTTGAAAAGAGCGAATAATCCTGACTCCCCTCGGAACACTTAAGGGTTTGTGCTACCTGTGACACAGGGAGAGGGTAATTCTGATGCTAGATTCTAGCAGTGATGTGATGGTGACTGCTTTATGGTGGTAAACAAGATACAGCTGTGACTGCTAACTTCCAATCAACACTAATTTGATGATAATTTCTTCACACAATGCAAGCTGACCTCAGGTTTACATTGTGGAATTGTACATTAATTCAAATAAATCATACATCCAACCAATACAGCTTGTGAGCTAGTGCAATAAAAATGTAATACATGGAGGGAATGCTCAATGAACTGTTATTGAGTCATTATAATTCACGTCTTCTACAAAAGCAAATTGGAAAAATAGAGAGGAGCTGTCATTATGGTAAACTTGCATTAAATCTAATGATGACTGCATTTGAGTCTTAGGATAAAGTCTATTCTCTGTGACACAATTTCAGGCAGTAGTGAATTCCTGAGTGTTAGTGCTGACTTGAAGCTTGTATGAAAGCATTTTAGCTGGAAAATTCGTGGCAGAAAATGTTAGTCTGGGTCTTTCACCCCCCCAACTCCGGTCTGTTTGGATTCTGTCACTCAATGCTGGGGGATGATTTGGAGGCCTGTGATCTCACCTAGTCTCATGTTGCAGTCTGGCTGGTTCCCTTCCAACCTTTTTGTCTTCTTTCTCTTCACAATCCTCTTGAGCTATGCCCTGTCGTAGATGGTCATAGAAATCCTCAGCAGTGTGCTCAATGCTCTGTTACCTGTAATGTTCTGCTCCCTCAACTCTGATCTGTGGTTCTTGGATTGTTCAGGAATATTTCTTACACCCTCTTGGGGCCTTTAACTTCAGGGCTTCAGTCAGCTGTATTGAATCTGGATCTTAATGTGAAAGGAGAAACTAGACCTAGCGTAAACAAGCTCGACTTACCTGTAGGCAGCATCCCTGTGCTGCTTTAACCAACTGAAAAAGGCATTTATGCTTGTACTTATTCTGGTGAATCATGACATTGCAGCATTCCTCACTTCCAAATGGCCCAATTTATGTGAATAATGAGATGGCTCTGGTTGGTGGCACAGCAAAGTGTGCTCTGGGAGTAGTGTTGGAAAAGCAGTTCAGCAGAAGCATTTGGTATAAATGTCATCTGTGTTTTATGAAGGCTTCTCAATGTTTAGGATGCCTCTTTCCCTTTATTGTTGAATGGATGGAGGTAGTCAAGGGAAAAGTTGCATCAATCTGAGAAGTGTATAAAATGCACGCATAGGTGTGGGGGAAAACTGGCTGGCCCAAGAAGTAATGAAAATGAAAATAGGGTGCATGTGTGCATGGAAGAAGGGATCCTGATCGTTGGAGCTTTAAAAAGAGAGGGGAGGGAAGGCCATGGAATAAAAGAGGATTTGAAGCATCAAGCTCATCAGAGCCAGCGTTGACTTCAGAACTGGCAGAGCTCGTAATGAAAGAGATAATGTTGTAGAGAGCTGAACTGCCATGCTTTTCAGGAGCCTTCAAGTAGCTTGTGTCAAATTCTTTGAACTGCCATCCATCATAATATATAGTGCAAAACAAGTACAGTACAGCAGCGGGGAGGACTACTTGAGGTAGAAGAATTTTTTTTTTGATAGAAAAAGAGTCAAAAGAGGTAAATAACTTTTAAGCCTGCTTTTTGGTCACTGATTCACAGATTAATTCTGATTGGAGAGGACTTTGTGAGGTCTCCAGCCAAGCCTCCTGCTCAAAGAAAGGTCAGCTATGGCATCAGACCACGGTACTCAAGACTCTGACCAGACAGGTCTTGAAAGCCTCCAAAGACGGAGACCACGCAGCCTCTCCGGGCAAGCTGTTTGCTGTTTGACCATTTGAATGAAAAACCATAATGTGTAGGTGTCAGAGAAGCTGGAGTAAGCTGTGCAGAAAGCTTTTATATTGCATCGAGGAACATGCCACTTGGAGAATAACCAATTTGCTTTGGAAGGACAAGAGGGGAGAGCTGTAGGGAGAAGCAAAGAAGGTTGACAGGAAGCATAAATATGGCACTCCAGTCTATGGGGAAAGATGTGAAACCTGACCAATAGCGCAAGAGCAAACGTTTTACAAGTTGGAATTTGTCCCCCTGAGCTATTTTGCTCTTTCTGTATTTAGTCCCATCCTTTTGAGTTCCCAAGGGGAAAGCCTTAATTTCTAGGTGAGACCTTCACGCACAGTCTGCTTATTCAAGAGGGCTAGTAACCGATCCACCGTAAGTCTCAGGACACTACCTCTCAACTTCATGCTGTGAAGTGTGCTGTTCAGTTCCAACTCCAATTTATCTGTTCTGCGAAAAGTGGTTATTGTAGTGTTTGAGTCGGACGTACCAAAGTCAGAACTGCAGGGAGCTTTAGGAAGAAGTATGCGTGAGAAACATTTAAACCAGTATAATTTCAAAATGCTTTCTGTGGGTTATGTTGCATCCTGTTAGGTTAGTGGGGTTTTTTGAATATACTCCACTGGTTGTGGCCTGAGCTTGGTAGCTTTAAGAGCTGCTGTGTTAGAACAGCATCCACAGAGGTGTCTTAGGCCATAAATCCATAAATCGCATCTTTTCCTACCTCTGCCTTCTGCTACTCAGGTGAGCCCATGCAGAGGCCCGGCTGGGCAGCCTGTTACTGGCTCCACTTCCCACGGGTCCCTGACAGCAGCTTACCTTCCTAAAGACTTTCTGCAAAGCAAAGTCATTATAAGAGCCCGTGCTGATTTTTTTTTTTTTTTTTTACACTATGCTAGCTTTACTTTATGATAAATTTCATTACCTTAGAGACCATTTTAGCCTTTTTTCTTCACTTTTATGATAGCATGAACAAAGTTTGGCTAGTTATCATGAATTTCCCTGGAAAGATAAACCTTTCAAGAAAATTTCAAGGTTTTTTGTGACTTTCGTTGATGCGAGTGCACTGTGGTAGTGACCTATCGAATCTGTTTATTTCGATAAATGTGGTCACTGGAGTTCGTCAGAATTTCTTGGGGAGGATGCTATGTTCTCTGTGCACTGTGAAGTGATGAATGCTGTTTGGTCTTTGTGATTCTGCTGAGCCTCTTTCAGTACTAAGTCGGAGTTGGTGCTTCACTTGGATGAGTATTATTCTGTCGGTTTTAATGACGCATACTCTTCTGTCCCATTTATTGCAGCACTTTTACTGTATCTATTACAGTACTCCCAGTGAACACTTCTACCGCAAAAAGCAGCAAAACATGAGGCTAGCAGGATTTAAGACAAGAAAAGAACAAACTGGAAAGATCAAGTCACGTAAAATAGCATAAAGTTTGCTGTTTTTCATTAAAAAAAAAAATTGATTCTAGATAGATACATCAATGTCAGGTATTTGTAATGACTAGCTGGGACAGAAGAATAGTTTCTCTAAAAACTCTCTGAAGAAGGGCAATGAATCAAATTCATTATTTAAAATGATGACACTACAGCAGAAATGAATCCCCCCACCTTCCACCATCACCGGTGGGGACAGTGTTGTGATAACAGTTGGTAAATTTCTGTTGAGTATCAGTTAATTGTGTAGAATACTCTCAAGTATGCTTTGTATGTGTTTCAATAGAAATGATTACTATAAAATGACTTTTAATGATGAGAGGCGATGACTGTTTCAGGACATAAAATTGAGGGAAAAGATGGGAATAATGAGACTAGGGAGGAGACAGATGGTCTTGTAATAGGGACTGATGGTTTTCAATTCATTCAGTGTGTGCCCATCCGCTGGAAGGATGACCTCTCTAAAAAAGTAAAACTGGCAAGTGGTGGTGATTTTCAGACATGCCTCAGGCCAAAATGGTAAGGATGTGTAAATGTATGTAAAAGTTAAATATTTGTTAGCATGAACCTTGATGAGTGATCCAGAGAATCTGCTAGAAGAAGTTTGTGTTTTCTTTTCTGATGCAGAACTCTGTTTAAGGCAGTGGCTCGCTTGTTTGAGACCACATTCTCCAAAGCACTGGCCTTGATTTAATACTGTGGCGGAGGGAGGTTGCAGCTTTTGTGTTCATGAGAAAGATGTATCACAGCGATAGCGGTTCATAATTTCTGAGGTGGCATCATCAAAGAAGAGTAGCCCATAGACGCAAAATCCGTCGTTACGCCAGAGTGCCAGGGACCTGCTTTATTGCTGTCGTTAAGCATTGCAAGGCAGCCGCACTGTGGTTCTGCGCTATTCACTGAGTGCAGTATCATGTGATGTGGGGAGAAGTTTTTTTTGCTTTTCAGTTTTTGTAACTTCTATAGGAAAGTGAAAGTCTTTATCCAATGACTACAGACGAGATGAGAAGCCAAAGGACCCCAGCTGTGCCTTTTGTTATTTTGACATGATCTGTTATGAATTTGACTTAAACATTTCAAAGTTCAAGGTTAAAATGACGATTAGTTTGTGCGGCGTGATCTGTATTGTTTTATAGGCCAGTGGTTTGTCCTCTGATCCTTGACCCTAAACTCTCACCAGGCTCATCACCTATTGCAAGGCAATTTGGCGCGTTCTCTGCTCCTTTGCAGAGAGAGCAGCCCCTCCTCCTCACCTCCCAGCCTGTCTTTTCTGGAGTGCCTGTATCCATCTACTGCGACGCGCCAAGCCTGCAGGCTTTCTCACCAGAGCTCTGTAATCCCGGTGGGTTCAAAGCTCTGCACCTGCGCACCTTCTGATGCCTCCTGTTTCATCCCCTATGACATGTGCATTTGTGTACAGGACTAGGGATGGGCTCCCACTTGTGCTGCCTTCGCGGGGAACGTACCAGAGCCTCCCTTCAGTGTTCCCAGTGCCCAACTTTTCTTCAGGCTGTCATCATCATTCCCGGACAAACCTTGTAGGTCAGAAAGCCTGTTGGCAAAGATTCTTCTGCCCCGCTTTTTTGGATGGATTTTCTCTCTCTCCCAGAGTCTTCATTCCTCAGCAAAATAAAAAGGGAAAAACCTCTAAAGCATTGCAGTCACTTTTAGTCAAACCTAACTATGGCTATGTTCCAAATCAGATTACAAAGCTGGACGTTAATTTTGGGTGAGGTAATTATAAGGAGTTCAGCATGGTAGGAAGCATTGTCTTCAGCTCTCAAAGAACAGCTCTGGGTGGGCTGGCACCTCATGCTGGCATGAACTGCAGCTGTGCAGCCTTAGTGTTGTGTTCCCTTACATTTCCGTTGTACCTAGCGGGCTTCCTCTTGTTGAAAGTACTGTCACATTCTCTGTTCAGGCACGGCACAATTTCTCCTAGTCCTTATATCTCACCCCTGCTGAATGAGTGGCAATGCTCTATTATGAAAAACAAATCCCATTGTGTGTGTGTAGCAAGAGCTAATCTCAGCTGCTTTGTTCTATAACAAAGCAAGAAACGGCTGCTGAGATTAATAGGCAAAGTGAAGATGAAGTGGCTCAATCCATCTTCAAATCGGTACGCTTCAAGTGTACTACAGAGTGGTAGGATTACCAATGTGCTCTAGCAAATAGCCAGAGGAAAAAAAAAACACAAAAGGAAACATTGTTTTCCCTTACTAAGATGAAAAGGTTATATACAGAGAGAGATGTTGAGAGAGATTTTGGGGATTTGGAGGATGTCTGAGAACAGAAGAAATAACCAAGGCAAAAATTGAAATGTTAGCAGCTGAACAAAGAGGAAGTCAGCTATCTCCAGTTCTCCTGTCATTCTTTCACATTTATCCCCTTCTGATTTTCTTCATTTCTTTGTCTTTCTATTTAGTGGTAACCATATTGTCTGCCAGCTGGCTCCACAGCACATATTCTTTGTATTCAAAATCCCACTAGCATTTTCTCCACATCTCTCCCAACAAAATTTTGACGTTAACTTAAGAAAAAAAAATTGAGATGCCTTAAATAATCAAATACTGCATCATTTTCAGTTTTCTTTTCTGGAGCCTGTTTAGATTTGCTGCTTTGCAGTCTGAAGGGACACAGAGTTGTCTTCAATTGCATGATTTCAGCATCTTGATTTTATTGTTTAAAACAATACTCAGCAGCATTAGTTATATTGTAAAGGACTGGCTGTCAAGAAATCATATGGCTTATTCAGAAAAACTGCTAAAGCATTGCAGTCACTTTTAGTCAAACCTAACTATGGCTATGTTCCAAATCAGATTACAAAGCTGGACGGTAATTTTGGGTGAGGTAATTGTAAGTAGTTCAGCATGATAGGAAGCATGGTGCTATTGGTGCTCATTCAAACCCTATTCTATGAAAAACATGCATCTGTCTTGAAATAGTGTGTTTAACGCGCTGGAGAAGATGGGTAAAGTTCTTGCTGAATTGGCCAGTCTTGAAGAAACGAGCATGAAAAAAGCACAGGTCATTGTAAATATGGGTGAAACTCATTTGTTTAAAAAGCCTTTGTCTGTCCTAGTATGTCAACAGAACGATTCTTTATTGCCTGTTGTTATTGACTGTGTTTGTCTGTCACAAGGTGCCTGCTGTGGAGCACTGGTAGCATAACTGGTGACGAAGGTGACCAGAACCCTTTTATGCTAAAAGACACGGACAGATTGCCAGCAAGCAAAAATACTTTGCACTTGATATCAAGGAAATTTTTTCCCTATCTGGATAGGTGGCTCTGGAGCAGGTTGCCCAGAAAGGTTGACCAGTCTCTGTCCTTGGAGGTTTTTAAGACCCAAGGAGCTGAGGCACAGAGCACTGTGGTGTGATCCCACTGCTGATCCTGCTCGGAGCAGGGGGTTGGAGCAGGTACTTCCTAGCGTCCCCTGCAGCCCGGCTTGTTCTGAGATGCTGAGCGTTAGCCAGCAGAGTCCTGCACTGCTGCGCGTTTCACGGGGCTGCCCGCTCGGAGTTTGCAAAATGACTGACGTGATTACTCTTTAAAGGGCATACTGTGTGAGAGCAAAGAGGAAGAGTTACACCTCAGCGGAGACCTGTCTGCCTCTAAAACAGGACTTTCAGCCCCAAGAATCTCTGGTGTCCTGGAAGGCCCAGGACCCCGTTCCGATGGGGCAGGCTGGCTCAGATCTTTTATTAATTGGCACTGTGCTTGTTGACTTCACACTGTGGTTCCATAGCATAAGCTGCCTCTAAATTTGGGTACAGTTAGCTTGTAGAGTAAGATATGTGCAGTATTTGCCTGCAGCATTTGCCTGCAGCGTTTCAGTCTTGTTTGTTTACTGGAGAGACTGAACAGAGCGCTTAAATGTTGGCTCCTGCTCGCCCTGCTTCCCGAGGCATTCAGGCTGCTTCCCGTGGGTGCTTCACAAGGTCAGGGCCACATCTCCTGTTTCAGGCAGCTGTCACTCTGCTGCCCTGTGCAGAAAACGCGGCTGCTGTCCTGTGTAGAGTGCTAGTCTATTAAAGTCTGTTGTACGACACGGCTTAATGTGTTGAAAGAACATCTATGCCATTATGTTCATCATGCCCTTAGCTCTCCTCCCTTGTCACATTTGAAAAGCACTGGGTCAGACAGAAGTGGCCAGCACAAAACTGAAAAACATCTCTGATTAGCATGGTCTGGTTTTCACCGAGCTGATATAAATCACTTCTGTTAAGATAATGTGAAGTATGGGGAATGGTGTTTGCGGTGAAGGTGGAACCCAGTCAGGGCAAAAAATGCAGCCTGATGATTGTAGTCATTGAAAGCAGCGGGGAGAAGGAGAGAAACTGAAGCTACCACTGATGCAGCTGTTTAAAAGCTGTCATTGTTTTTAAAACCAAAATCTTTAATGAAGCTGTTGCAATTTTTCACTAATTTAACAGATCTAAGATTTCTCTTGCAGATTCTTTTAAGTGAGAATATGATTAAAAAATAAATAAATAAACCACATAGTAAACTTCATTCACTTTCTAAATACATAATCTGCCGCTGCTTCTGCCTCCCCCTTTGAAGAGCTTGCTTGTTTAGGTCTATAACCAGCACTTAACTGATGCTGTCCTGGTTCCAACCGGTTGCCCTTTTGTAACAGTTTTTTTTGCTGCACTTTTTGGTAAGCTTTTTTAGGGTGTAGTCTGCCGGCACAGCTGAAGTGATGCAGTGATGGGCTGTTGTTGAAAGGGGTGGTGGTGTAGTCTCAGCAGCTCCCTTGTGCTGACTGCGGCATTTATCTGACTGTGCAGCAAGCTGTTCAGAAATCTAAACCAGTAGAAAAATCAACATTTTTTCTGCCAGTGAGCTCTGTGCTGGCTCGCTATGAGGTCAGCTGAGCTGCTGGTACCAGCACAAGGAGGAGGCTATGGGAAGGGGGGAGAAGTCTCAGATGTATGGTCAAATCATTTTCTTAGACTCCACTTCTCCTGTATTTTAAGCACATAAATCAGCACTGAAAGAAACACTACCCCCTCTTCTTACCCTCACTGGTTTTCCCACAACAGCAACACCCCGTCCTCCACTGTGCGAGTCAAGACTTTGTGCAGCGGCATATTGAACTGCGCTGGAGAATTTGCCTGACCTAATTTTGTTTTGATGGATTAGTTTTCACCTAGGTTTCTTTTGTGCAGCTGCACAAATGCTTGCACCAGAGCAGGAGCGAAGGAGCAAGTGGCTGAGGGTGCGGGGCAGGTGAGACTGCTTATTTGATTGAATTTGGATTGCCACCTTCAGCAGTCTTAACAGATACATAGAATTACAGTGTTAGGCAATGATTATATCTGTTCTTATTATTTCACTGGTCCAGTGAACAGACAGACATATTTTAAAAATGTTTTCCAGGCGTATGAATTTGTCCCCATGACGTTTGGGAAATGCCCTTTCTTTTTCTACCTCCCTGTTGATTTTCTTTGCCGTGTGCATTGTGGCTGCAGCAGCCACTGGGGCTGAGATTCAGTTGGCTGACCGATCCTTCGCTTGTGCCGTTCATCCCAAGGGCTTTGCGACAGGGAGGCTGCATTGTAAACGTTTGCTGGGGCAGGGGCACGACTTGTTTAGATCAGTTTCTGTACTTTCACTGACCATCTTTAAGTCTTACGACTGGCTGGCAGAAACCAGACAAGGAGGAAAAGGCAGGGAAAGAAGATAACAGCTGAGGGCTTGGTCAGAAAATGTTGGGACTTGCTGTTGCAGAGGGAGGTCTTCAAAAGGGTGTGTGCTACGGAGACCAAAGGAAACACTGGTAGCTAGATCCCTCTGAGTATTTTTCACCCAAACCACATTCATTTCCACGTTCATCAGTCTTTAGGAAGGCTTTGCTAACACACAGGAGGGTGGAAAATGGTAATCATTGCAGTGGTTACCCTTCTTCTAAACAGGACTGAGCTGTGCCGGTTTGCAGTCTGCGTGTAGATATGTTGCTGCTCTGTGGAGCTCGTTGTATCGCTGTCAACAGCACGGAGCAAGAGGAGGCAGCTGAGCTGTACCACACTGCATCATCCTCAGCGTCCTTGCATCTTCCCTTTCCTTTAATCCTTGGTCATGCTCTTCTGTCCTCACTGGTCATTTGTTCCTTACACAAGGAGTTAATAAAGAAGAACAGTTTCTTAAACAGGACATTTAAAACGTTCTGAACCTCCACAGAACCAGTTATAAAACTATTCATGTCCTTTCCTTTCCTTCCTTGTTCTTGCAGATGGAATTAGCTTCTCCCTGCAGAACATATATCTGTCACCAGTAGTTCTGACTTCTGGGTAGCATGGCTTCTATGTGATTGCCTTTTGTGTAGCATTCCTGGCAACGGCAGTCTTCTTTCCACCTCCCAGCAGGAATCACTTGGTTTCTTCCCAGAACCTTTTCTACATTCCCAGACAGGCTTGTAAGGCCAGGTAACCCAGTGCTGAACGCCTGGAAGCCCACCGGTGCTCAGCACCTGCGCAAACACGCAGAAGATTCTGGTCAGGATGCTTTCATTATAAGTGGAAATATTTCTCTGTGCCTACTGGCCTTTCCCCACAGACACCTTGAAAATTCCCAAGGAGCCTTTCTCACTCTCATCCTCCTGCTAAAACATCCAGGTTTGCATCCCAGGTTTCAGTATTTTGTGTCTTGCCCATACACCCTTGTGCGCTGCCATGGCACTGTGTAGATGCCTCTTGCACTCTGTCATTTCCTTCCTTCAGGCATTGTACAGATGGTGAAAGGTAGCTGCGCTCTAACTCCTTCAGAACAGCTGAGACCTGGAGCAAGAACAACCGCGGTGAGTGTTAGTGGGATGCCTCTTGTTCGCTGGAGAGAGGCTGAGGTAGCCTGGTCAGCTTGTAATGAAGAAATCCGAATGAGGCAGCGAATGTGTTCTGTGTATCACCCTGTGTAAGGGTGGTTACAGTGAAGCCTCCCAAGACACCCCAAAGCAGGAGCTGATCGGGCATTGTGGGGTTTCAGCTCCTGTGTGCTCTAAAGCCTCACGGGGTCTGGGGCTCTGTTTTGCTGTCCCCTCCTCTGTCTCACGACAGCTCAGGGCAGAGGGGTGCAGTAGTGCTAGAGGAGCACAGAATTGGTCCTCCAGAAAAATGTAGGGAAAAGTGGGATAAATGTGTAATGAAAAAAAATTCAGAGCACTTCAGACATGGTTTGTCTTTCAAAAGGGCTCAGTGTTTCGTTGAAACATTTTATGTTTCCATGCGGGGACCGAAAGATAAAGCTATCTTGAAAGGCAAATTTCCTTCAGGCAAGGCCTAGAAAGCCAGTGCTGTGAGTAGATCCCGTGTGGTTCCTCACTGCCCACCTTCCTGTAGGTCAGCTCCTTGCTGGGCAGCAGTTACCAGTGAGCAGAAAACCCAGCCCCTTTTCTCAGCAGTGTCTTTCATGAATACAGTCACCTCTTCAGTACCGAGGGGACAAAGTTACCAAGGAGGATGGAAGCCAAAGGGTAGGGAAGTCTTCCTGGTGTAAAATGGAAAGTGTGATTTGGGACCACGGCTTGATCTGATGAGGGCTGCCAAAGAGCAGCCAGGGGCTGCTTCTGGCAGCTGGGGAGCTCAGATTAGTCTTGCTGTAGGTGAATTCGATTTAAATAAGCATGTTTAGTGAGCAAAGAAGCAGTGACTGCTGCTCAGATAAGTGAGTGTAACTAAGCTGTAGTGCTTTTGAGGAATATGAAATATTTTTGTATGCTGAGTTTGTGCTAAGTTTGAGATTTTATCATTTGTGGTGCTCCCATCGGACTGTGCAGAATTAAAATACGTAAGTAAGGGCTCACAGACCTTGAATCACAGGCGAAGGAAACTGGTGCCTGAAAACATGGAATCTCAGTGCTCCAGAGATTTCAGGCGTTTGTTTCATTGCAAGTTGCTGTTGGAGTGTCTCATATTCAGTACGATTTTGCATCACTGACCTTTCTACTTTATAGCCTGGGAAGCCCTCATGCCTGCTTCGGTTTTGCAGAGTTATTTCTACAGTCCCAGGCAATCATCAGCAGTCCTCCTAGCATCCGTGGAGCCATTGTCTCTGTGAGTGCTGGAGAGTTTGTACGGCAGACATTTTCCACGGTTGTCCGAAGTAGATTTTTGGATCAGAATTTATTCCCTCCTCTGTGGCCTTGAGAGAGGCACTGACCTGGGTGTCTCCCCAGGACACCAGATAGAGGTTTTGTCAGTTTGACCCTGGGGCGCCAGTGCAGCTCCCCCAGCTAAGTGGCCTTATTGCTATCTGCTCCTTGTCTCTCATGGAAGAATGAGATCTGGGCAACCGGGACTCTAATTACCCAAACAAGTAATTGATGAGCAGCGCCTTTAGTACAGGGGCACATTCATCTTTGAGTTTGGTAACTTCTGACCTCTTTTCCTGCAGCTTCTTTCTCCTAAGATGTAGACAAACTCAAAGCTTTTTGCTGGTGCTTCTTTAATTATTGCACATTACGTGAACAACTGTAGCAGTCAGCTGCAGTTGTTGGTAAGAGAGCTTTATTGGGATCTTTGAAACGGGGTAAGCCTTGATCAGAAGGCTGTCAGAAAGAACATCTGAGAGGTGGTGTTGGGAGTCATAGGCGTCCTCCTGGGTGCCTTTGGCCATGTTATTTGACTCCTCGAGTCACCTGTGCTGGCAGGTTTTGTCAGTACCAGACATGGCAGCGGGTGTGACTGGCACCCCCAGCTGGTCTGGGTTTTGCTCCATTCCCTTGCCTGCGGTCTTCCACTTCGGTTGCATTCAAAACTATGGCCGGTTAAGCACAACAATACAGAAACTAGGATCTTTGGTCTAGAAACAAGTCATAAGGTTATATGAGGACATGTAGATGCCTGTGTGTGTGCATGTGTGCCATGCAGTGATGCAGTTGCTGATCTCTTTTACCAATGTCGTTGCTGACCTTGCTCATTAATTCTACTAAATATATGATTAGACGTAAATTATGACCATTTACCCAGCCACTCATTTAATCCAACTACCAAACTCAAGCAACAGAAAAAGAAAAATGTTATTCACTACTTATTTCAAATACTAATGGGCAAAAGCAGAACTTAAGTCGCTTCTGCCTACTGCCTGTAAGCAACTTCGCTGCAAGCTTTTTCAGCATGACTTTCAGCTCCAGAGACACGAATGTTTATGCGAAGATGTGATGCATCATGCAAGCCAGGCCTCCGTCTCCAGCAACTTCCTCGTGTGCTGGGTGGGACTCAGTAGTTTGCCAGGAGTTTGGCAGGAGGAGACTTTCCTTTCTCAGCTAGCACACTATTGCCATACGTAAGGATACACATTTCCATCTGAGAGCATAAAAATCTTTCCTACCATTCAGCCATTTTCAGATGCTCTTCTTACTTTTTTCCCCTCTGTCCTATGGATATTTCATTTGACCCATTGCTTCCTTTCTGCAAATGCTACGTTAATGTACAGATTTGACCATGTCAGAGCAACTGTTGTCTTTTTATTTTTAATTGTATACATGTTCTGCATAGAAAGTCAAAGGCTCAGAAAAATTTCAGTTCAATCCACAGTTAATTAGCGTTCCCGTCTACTTGTCTTGCTTGAGTGGAATTGTAGAAGAAACTAGAACTAGTAAAATTAGCAGCTAAATCCTTCCATCAGTTGTTTGCCATCTGCTTAGTATCATAGGTTCCATCTTGATCTGATTATCTGCGTTTATGTGTTACCTACTCGATCATGTTTAGTTTGCTTTTCACCATTAACACTATCCTAATTTAAACTAGATGTCATTAAAAATATATTTTTCTGTCTGATGCTGCTATTGGAATAATGAACCTTAACTTCTAAAATTCAATCTCTTGGTATCTTTGGTAGATTTTAGTCCTAACTGGATGGAGAACTTCTTGAATTCAGCAAAACACCTCCTAGAATTGTGTTGTGGTGTTTAGCAATCAAATAGTCCCTTTAGTCTACCTGGTATGCGATGCTCAGCAAATGCATGCATCCTAGAAGATTAAAATTACTCCCATCTGTTACTGTCTACAGAGGCAGGCATGTTTTCTTGCCAATCCATTATGCTGCAATGAAAATATCTGTTCTAACTGCCGCTGCCCTGCTCCCTTCAGCCTACTTCTGTCACGTTTCTCACTCAGTTGACACTGCAAGACTTAGGTTTTTTAAGTCCTTGTAGGACTTTTTGCGATATTTTCTTTCATCATTGGCATTCGTTTGAATGGCTTGAGAATTGTGATTTGCTTCTCTCCCTCAGCACAGCAACCACTGTTCTACTTACCCTTTTCCATTTGCTCTTAATTGCCCTTAAGTCATAACTTTATCGTACTGTCAGTACAATAGTGTTTCTCAGCACATTTTTATCTGTCAACCTGCTGTATGTAAAATGGTTCTCCTTTGCACCCAAGTACTATACAATAGCGTTGCACAGTATACTAGTATGATATAGTATCCAGCTATACGGCACCGTCTTGCTGATTGGGCTGTTTCTTCCCATTTTGTTTGCATGCAAGGAAATGTGTGAATTTATTCTGTTTTGATTTACATATTATGAAGCTGCAGTCATTTCACAAACAACTTCTGGTATTTAATGGGGTATTGGTTGAAAAAGCTACCAAAGACCACTTTCCAAAGAAAGTCCCTTTCGTTCTGTAATGGCAGTAATGTTCTGTGGGATGAAGACAAGTGAACTCATTTTCAATGTGATAAGTGAAGTTTCAGCTGGTGGAAATGTATGGTCGATTTTCAGTGCACTGTTTTACATGGGTATATGCTTTATATCCTGACCTCACGGGCAAAGTAAGTAGGAGTTCCCAAGCTTCAATGAAGACCTTTTTTTTTCCATAAAATATTTTCAGCGCTAAAATTTTCCTTTTTCATTCTGCCTGTGAGTGCCCTCAACTGTTGTTGTAGGGTCATCCAGTTAGCTACTTGACTGGGCAATGTGGCAGCTTTTCTGATTCGTTTGTTTTCTCCTGTTGCAGGAAGCAGCAAACATGCTGCGTCTTATGCAGAACAAGCTGAAGGAAGAGGAACACCTGCTTAAGAGTGGAAGTAAGTGAGATTTCTTCACTACTTGTATTGGCAGAAAAATTAAATGCTGGCTACTTCATGTATAAATATGCACTTACAAGCCTGAAGTGCAGAGACGTGGGATAGATGGCTGTCAACAGACTGTATTAGAAAAAGTGGAATGATGATCATTTTCAAAGGACACCAGTGAAATGGGGAACCTAACCCCTGTGAAATGCACCTCTGCCTTGTAAAGTTTACCTGTGAGGCTGAGAGGCAAAAACAGTCATTCCCTAAACATGCTGTGCAATTGCAGCAGGCAGATTGAGGCTTCGTTTTACTATTATGCAAGCCCCTACAGGCTGGCTGTAGATGAAGCACTTGTCCCAGCACACAGCGATTGGTGATGAAAAGTCAGTTTGCTAACAAACTTGGTTAGAGGATTCAACCCAGCAAAACGCTTGTGTGTTAGTGCGTAGTCTCATTGGTTTGTGGGACTGCTTGCCTGCCTCGTGTTACACATGTGCTGGTGTGCCTTGCAAATCCAGAGTATAATTTTTGTCCTCAGCAGTTATTCTGCCACATTGAATGCAGCGGAGTTGGCTGTGTGTTTGGACTAATTCATTGTGATGTGCCTATCAGATCATAACATTCACAGATTGAAAAAAAAAAAAAAAACCCAACAACAACAACAAAACCAACCCTCTGTTTGAAGTCCTCTTTTATATCACTAATCTTCAAAGTGTGGTCCATGTCTGCCTGCTTGCATTTCCTTGATTTTAGCATACCTGCAAAATGTGAATGCAATTAAAATTTGGAGATTTTCTTTTTTTCTAAACTTACTTTTAATTAGTTAGAATTCTAGCTGAAGAACAGAAAGGAATAATAACCTCCTGAGATTCTGCAGAAAGCTAGCAACCAGATTTTGCTTCTTTTAAGTCAACTGTCAGCAGAACTTCCCCATTAATTACCCCTGTGAATTGAATATTGCAATATGTGCATTTTTATATGGTAGTGAAAAAAATACGAGAAGGGTTAATTCTCAGGATCAGAGGGAGAGTTCGTGAAAGCTAAAATTGGGTAAGGACATAAAAGTTATGCTTCACAGTTTGTTAGGTGGCAGTTATTTTCTGAGCAAGCTCAAGAAAGAGGAAATTCATTCATCTCTGCCCATCTTTGATCTCATCTCCTTCTGTCAATGCAGTAGAAAGTGAAGTTTTATCTGAAACAAAGGATTTGTAATGTAAATTGCAAGAATGTGGAATTGTTTCCAGGATTTACTTGAGTGGAAAAGTCGAAGTCCTGCTATGTGACAGTTTCCAGGGTGAATATATTTAGTTTCAATAGATTTCCAGGGTAAATAAGTTCAAGAGGGAAGAACATTTATCATCGGTAATTAGCAATGCGGAGTGTAACATGAAATTTTCCCGATCTTTTTCCTTGTCAGTGGATTTTCACTTGAAAAACTGTTCGGTCATTTTGCACCTCTGAGATAGTATGAACCTTGCCTTTTAGTGAGTGATCTAAGTGCTACCTAAGAACACATAATTATGACTTATACTGACCTGAAAAAAAAATATTGCCGTAACATGTCTTTATTCCAGTACTGAACTGACAAAATTAGTGTTTATTCTAGTGATAGGAGCAACAGGATCCTGATTTTCAGTGCTGGTTCATTTATTGATTGTCCCATAACCTTGGCAAATCAAGTCATCTTTCTAAGCGACAGTCTGCCTTTACCTGCACACAGTGTTGAAGTCTGCGGAGTTGCAGGGGTGTAACTGAGGCAATAAATTTGGCTCTTGGAAGCTGCTTCTCCAGTCATGAGCACGGAACACAGCTTCATTACTGGGTGCTGTAAGGTTAATTTATGGAATGTTGTAAAACTGGCTGAGATCATGGTTTGCTAACATCAAATGATCAGGTACCAGGTTGTGCTTTTCTCTTGAACCAGGCCCCATTCTTCTCCTCTCATTATTATTTAAATGATGCCCTTTGTACAATTCAAAACCGAGATTTGCTTGGAGAAGAGAATGCAGAGGTTGATGTCTTAAATGGCATAGTGCCCTGCTAGGGGTGAAGTTAACCCTAGGATCCCAGTCACAAGAAAAACACGTATTTTGCGCAAGAGGAAACACAGAAACAGCAGCAGAATCAGTGCAGCATCACTCAGCAGCTTTGCCTGCCCAAACCTCCTCAAAGGTTATTTGTGAAATTCACGCCAGAAAGAGAAAGCACAGTAAGGGATGGAGTTTCTGCAGTCGAGGGTTCCCAGGAGCCCTGCAGCCTTGGTCTGGCAGTCAGTGGTTTATCAATGAGTACCGTGAGCGTCATATGTATTGTGGGGAAATGGTGTAAAACCTAACAGGCATGAGCACTTAAACCTTATTTCACCTGTGTGCTGAGATGCTGCATGCTGTATCCTCCTTCAAAGATATGCTGTGCCTTTTAATGAGACAGACACAAGGAAGATTAAAGAAAAGCTTTTCTTCATCATCAGAAAGATCTTTCTGAAGTAGGTTTTACGAGAAAAAAATGCTTATTCCACTTGCATTTTTAAGTAGTACCCCCCCACACGCACACAAAGCAAAGTGCTTTCATCATAAGTTGTTTTCCATCTTTAGCTTGTCAAAAAACTTAGGACTTTGCTGTCTGAGCCTTTAAAGCAACAAATATGTATGAGCTTCTTTCCCTTGCAGCTGCATTCAGCGGAAAGCAGGCAGGCTGGCCCGTGCCTCCCGGTGTCCTAAGACTCTCCAGCTGAATCTCCAAGGTGCAGAGTGGCGGAGTGAGCCACCTTTGAACAGATTTGTTGATTTCCTGCACAGAGAGGTAGCATGGGGCCAGTGCCTCCTGCAAGGGAAAGGGAAGGTTCTCTAAATCTCATTACACTTTGCCCCTGAGAGCTGCAAAGCACTTAATGAGGCTCTTCGAACAGCACAGGCTGGAATCTGTGATAAATTTGTTACCATTAACTGATAAAAGTCAGCATTCATTCTGCCCCTGTAAACACTCTTACCTTTGCATACCTTCGTAATCGATGCAGTTCTTTTATTGTCTGAATCCTTTGACCTTATCTACTGCTAATTTGGTAAGAAGGGCTGCAAATTAACAGTTCATTTCTCTGCAGCAGAAGTTGCAGGAATTCTGGACAGCTCTCGGTTTACTTTCAGGCTGAACTAATACCGAAGAAACCTAAATGATATTTATCGTGAAGAAAAGCTGTGAAAGGTAGCTTGAATTGTGCAGGTCTGTGTTCAGAATATAGAAAGGCAATGGATATGTCAGGATACTTGCATAAGATTTGCAACACGTAGTGCAATTCAGAAACAGCCTGATTCTTTTTTCTTTTTTTTTCTTTTTCCTAGCATACATTGCAAATCATTTATTTCTCACAGAACATCATCATAAAACCACTGCACTTAAAGAGAGAGAGAGAGAGAAAGAAAAGCTAACACTAAGTTATGTGGAAAAACTGCTCTTAAATTATGTAAAGATGTCAAAATCTTTACATCAGATCAGGCTTTAAGTAGTATTTGCATGGTGAAAATATATGCAATTAAGTACTTGCAGCAGTACAGAAATGTTTTCTGTGAAAAGTGGTAAGTAAATTGCTGGTATTTTTGTAATCCTGAGTTCACATAAGATGCTGTTAGAGAAACCAATATGTGATGTGTTTTTTCACACTGTGCTGTCTTTGTAGCACATCCAAGGTTGGTGCAAAGTAACAAATGCCAATTGCCTGAAACTCGGGGCTTGGTTGGTTGTGGATAATGGCACGGTGACTCTTAAAATATTACATCAGGCACTGCTGGCTGAGCACTGTGAGAACTGTTGATAGAACTGTTGTCAGGTGTAGATACGTGGAGAGTTGCTCTGATAATGGTTTGGTGTGAGAGGAGAGGGCAAGGAAGGTCACTGACCACAGCAAAAATTCAGGATATTTTTTTCAGCTTCAACCATGGTTGAAAAAAACATGTTTGCTGAGCAAAAAAGTAACTAGTGAAAATTTTGCTAGGCTGCAATACTTTTTTTTTTTTCCAGACTAATCAGCCTATTTCATTGACAGGTCTGTCTTTTTCATTGTTTTACACACTTTCATGCAGACTTTCATTCTTTCTTTTTCTGAATTTAAAAGCAGAATATAAAAAAAAGTTGTTTTGAAAATATAAAAATAAACCCTTAGAATTTTTCAAAGTATTTTCTGTGTTTCTTTTGGCCAAAGCTATGCCCAGGATTTGATGTCAGTCTGCAAAAATATTTGCTGTAACATTGCGTTTTTCAGTGAACGTACCACTCTCTGGCCTGCTGCTACAGTCAGCCAGCCCTGCACACGCTTGCTTGGTCTGTAGAAGGCATAAAGATCCACGTTACACAACATTACGAAATGCGCAGTACTTCAGTGTTGTTCAGCAAAACTCACGTCCCAGCAATAGCAACAGGACTAACTGATGCTCCTGTAGAGCTTGAATTCTGCCCGACACACAACCAAAGCGTTTTCTTGGCCAGTTCTACTTGCCAAGCTAACTCTCTGTTTTGACAGGCAAGCAAAATGCGCCTAATCTATCGTCTTGCTCAATTAAACAGAGCAAATAGATACTGTGCCTTGGATAGCAAATCACGTGGCAGTGTTGCAGTTTGGTGACACACTGAATCTCTTGTACGATTTCCCCTCCAGAATCGATGCTTTAAAATCCGACAGCTGATAAACAAAAAGCCCTGTTGCAGTAATTGTCATGTTTGAAGTGCAGCAGTGGGTTGCTGGGTAATTCCCACAAGGCCGGAGGCCTGGATGGTATAGCTGATGCTCAGCACCCTCACCAGCAGGATGCTAAGACCATCCGTCTTCTTGTAAGAGATGCTTGGAATTTGTCCACAATTGTCTTGTGTTTTGCTCATTAAATAATTGCAAATGCGTGTTCTAATTTAATAGTACTCTGATGGATTCTTGGCCTTTGAGATCACTAGAAACGTACAGTGACTGAATATGACCGCTCTGTGAAATGGGCCAGAAATACCCTAGCTGCTCGTTCCTGTGCCAAGGCTGCAAATCCCGGTTTGAACGGAGAGTTATACTTCAATGATTTCAAGTGACAGAGACCTGTTGCTTCCCTGGGCAGTGGTTAGTTATCTGTACTGTTTAAAGCAGGAGATTGGATGCTGTAGCAATAGACCATTTTAAAATGACGAAGAGAGGTAAGAAAGTGCACTTAGACCCAACTGTGCAACCTACTGCTTGGCGTTTGTTGGTATGCTCTTGCTCAGTTTTCGTGTATTAAGGTCTGAACAGCCGTGCTTTCTGCTGAAGTTGGTAGGAGCCACAGGTGTTACGACCTTGATCAGTAGCTCTTGGTACCAGCAGGACTTTTTCTTGGAGATGAGACAAAGGATCTCAGTTTTGTGCTAAGGACAAAAGATGTTCCCTACCAAAATGTATATATCAAAGCATTTCTTTCCATTCAAATGGCAGTGCTGCAAATATACAAGTATTCAGGCTGCTGTACACAACTAGTTTCTCTTGAGTTTGATGAGCCATGACTATGGGTTTGGAAGAACTGAGGTTTTCAAGTGGGGCCTGGGTGTTGCTCCTCCTCTGGCCACTTTAAAATCCCAATCCACCCATGTTTTTTTCTTGTTCCAAAATTTCATACTATTTATTAAATAGATTTTATTTTGGATCAAGTGGCTTGTTTTTCTCATGATATTTTTCACCAAAATCAACGTCTTGCTGAATACAGTAATTGTGCAGCCAGTGACTGTTCTCAAAACAGTGATTTTTATTATGAAATTGAACATGCTAAACAACACTTACATCTAATTCTAAATTTATTCTTATCAATAAACTATGCCTTTTATGCCTATTATCTTCACCCCAATACCTTCTTATTTTACGTTTGAATACATTTACTTGAATATTTATGCAAACTAACAAATCTGTAGTGGAATCACTGGTAAGTTATTAAATCATGCTGTTTTTCCTTCCAGCTTTGCAAATTACTCAGTTTAATGATTTAAATATAGTATTATCAGTCCAGGTATCTGCTGTGTTTTTTGTGTTTTTTTTTTCTAGAAACAGTGTGTGCGCTTCAGAACAAATGACGTATCTTCTGAGAGCAGTGGTTTTTGGCTATAACCAGGATGTACTTTCTGTAGCTGGACTAGTTTAATTGAAACTAGTTTAGTTGACCAAAACCCACCTTTATGAAATGGAAATGCTGAAATATAAGGCAAGAGGAGCTTAAAATCCCAATATATTCTCTCTCAGGTGGTCTGATATTTTGCCAATATTCTCTATGCAGTAGAGTAAATCCCAGCAGTGGGGAAGTGGGCCAAATGCAGCTTATAGTTTCTTTTGATTACCTTTTCACAGTAAAAATGCGGGAGCTTGTTAAAATACCAGCCTTAAGCAAGTAAGCTGCTAGCATTGGCCTAAATTTGGGCACATGGATTGCTGAGTTGCAGTTTATTGTTAAAAGTCAAATAATCTTCATGTAAAGCCATGCAAATCTCATAATCCAGCTACATTAGAGTGTGTTCTGTACTTCATGTACTAGTACTTGGGAATTTGAAGTAGTATGCTTTATTATCCTCATTGCTTTATGCTGGTACTAAGAGAAATCTACATTTTCTCCATAAAGAACGTTTCTTGTGTGCTTGGAACTGAGGCATTGTAATTTCTGTTGGGCAGTATTACACAGTTAGTGGTTGTCACCTCTCCTAGGACAACAGGTAGTTTCTTTCTATGTGTTATGTGAAACATTCTGAATTTTCACTTTTATTTTTGAATATCAAGAATATTTTGCTGAAAACTGGACACACTGGGCATATGCAATGAGAAATACAGGCTGGAGGAGTCCTGTAATGCTCTAGGTAGGACGGATCACACAGAACGTTGGACTAGTTTGCCATTTCATCCCGCTAAGGCACCTGTGCTCAGATTGTTTTCGTCATGTATATATACATTTTTAGCAATATACTCTGCTTCTGTGTCCTTGGCATTTTGGCCCAGCTCAATTCTGCCCTACTACTGATAACTCGGACTGCGTACCAGGCAGAGCTGGGCTTGGCGGTAGGGGCCATTGAGCCATCCGTCAAAGAATGCTGGCTTAGAGCAATGCATTTATTTTTTTGCAGGTGAAAAAGATGCTCGATGCCTTTCCAGGTGGTGGGTAGGAGGCTTGGAGGCACCGATTGTTGCTGAATTTGCATTTGCAGCTCCAGCTTTTCTGTCCCTCCAGCACGCGTTCAGTATAGCAGCACAGTGAAACTTCATGGCGGGGTCTGTGCAGCACAGTTCCAGACAGGCTAGTCACAGAGAGTCCAGACTCTTCCCGTAGATCCATAAGATTTGTTTTAAAGTCCCAGTTCAGCTGGAAAAATGGTGCGCTGTGTTTACATGCTAATAATTCACCTGATGAATCTTCACTTCGTTTTTACTGAAAAGTAATCCGGGATTTTTAAAGGTGTAAATGAAAGCTAGGTGTTCAGCTGCTGTCGGCGTGACTGGTAGAGCACACTTTGAAAGACGAGAGGTGGAGCAGGGGCACAAGGCATGCTTTTCAGCGGGGTGCCAGCAGTACTCTGCGGCATCCACACGTGGGCTGAACAGCAGAGAACTGCGCCTTCATCGCTGGCAGGTGAGAGTTAAAACGTCTGAGTTGGTGGGGGAGAAGGATAAAAGAAACTGTGAGAAAGAGGGGAATGAGAGGAGCAGAGAAACTGAGTGAAAGAAGAAAAGGTTGGGGGAGGAAAAAAAGCTGTGTTTAAACCATTTCCTTTCATGAAGCAGCAGCTGAGGCCCTCCAGCCATTGATTCTCTCTCCACAGTAGGTATCGCTGTGGATATCCCAAGGCACTATTCACCGTGGGATCTTACTGCCAGTCCCACTTTCCAACAGAAAGATACTGTAGGGAGTTATATGATGAGACGGGCGTCCTTTTTTGCAAGTTGAAATGGGTCAGAAATGGCTGGAGAGCCCAGGAGCACGCTGCAGGCAGCTGGAGAGGTTCACGTGGTTCAGGAAAGCATTAAGCCATCAGCATGGGTAGTTAGGAGAGAGCACTCCTGCGTACAGTAGAGGGATGATGGCAGATTCATTCGTGTCGTTCTTGTCATCTTACCACTGTTTTGTCTGAAGGGAAGCACATTTTACATGTTATATCTGAGAGTCTGCTGCCACAAATGGTTTAAAAAATGGTTTCCAGAGAAGTGAAACGTAAAATTAAAGCCCCGTGTTGTTACGGCAGTGCCCCCACCCAGAGCAGAATCGCATCGCTGTGCCTCTCTGCAGGGTGAAGGCTGTAAGTCCTGTCCCCAGAGTGGTGGTAACTGGGTTTGTCACTCTGGGTTGCCACCAGAGAGCACTGGCTCCATTAGTCTACGTCTCAGCTGGCAGCTCATGCTCAGGAGAGCCCAGTGAGAAGGAGAATGTGCTAATGGGGATGAAACTGAAATGGCCTAGCACAGCAGTCATGAGGGCCCACGGCAGCGTCCTCAGCTGTGGCTGGTGGTGCTGCAAAACAGGAGGAGCACATTTGTTTGACAAAATCTGCAAGAGAGGAATTGCTGCTCAAAAAAAGGGGGAAAAAAAGTCCAGAAGAAAAAAAGGGCATTTAAGCAGTGAGAACCCTTGCAGATGAGGTAGTCTCACTCTTTACCATACAGGGCATGAATCTGAATCCTTTGTTTAGGCTACACATGGGTCTTCCCAAGGACTTTGCCTGAACAAAACCTGGCTTTCCTGAATACCGGTGAACAGAAACAGTCCTCAGGTTACACAGCAGTAGGCGATTCCATCACTTGCCAAAGAAGAAAATATAGCACAAACAGAAATTGTAGCTAATGCTCTTGGAACCTCATAATCTTACCAGGGTATCAGATGTATCCCTTGCTGTTATATTTTGTCATTAACTTAATATTGCAATGAAAAAGATTATGGAAAAATGTCTAATATTTGCATATTGTCTGATAATTAAGTGTTGCAAAGATCTGTCAGCTTGTTACTAATCATACTTAGTTATTTCCATTTTCAGCTCAGATGTGTGTCATTAAATGTACCTGGGAAAGCATTGCCTGCTTTCTGTAAATAGTGAGCAGCTATTGTTGCTGCGCCAAGTGCTAACCTGACCCAGAGTCCTGTTGGGTGTCACAGCACCGCTGATTCCTTAAGCTCCTGCAGACTGGCCACCACGCTGCACTTCTTGCTAGAGCATCAGCTCTGAGCTGTAGGATCGGCTGTAGTAGAGGTGCTCATCGCTAGGTAAAACAGAAGAGTTCATAAGATGCTGTGAGCTGAAGATCGGGCTCATTGACTGTTTGAGGAGTGAAGTAAATAATTACAAGTGGGCAGTAGCTGGAAAGCAGAGCTTAGTGAGCCAAGGAGCTTGAACAAGGAGGTGTGCATGCACAAGGAGAGGGGAAAAAAGCTCATGGGATAGAAAGAGACTTAAAGGAGCAGAGCCTCTTCCAAACTTTCCACCCGTTTCTGCACCCAGCTGGACTGCTTCTGAAGAGGCTCAGAGGAGAATCAGTTCAGTTGGCCATGCATGTGAACCTTGAGGTTGGACTCATACCGCTGACTTGGAGAACAGCCTGCCCTCTTCTCCTCTGCAGGCACTTCTGTGTGTTCGAAGATGTTTGTCAGATGTTTGATCCTTTCAAACATCTGAAGGACAAGTGCTTTAGGTTTATTGCAGTTTGGTGACTGGGGAATTGCTATCCGGGACTTGGGAGCTTTAGTTTGGATGGAAAGAAGAAAACAAAGGCAGATTATGAAAATATTTGAAGAAGTTCTCGAGTCTTGGGAAGCTTTCCTTTTTTTTTCCAGACGTCTTTGGTTTAGCTCTAACAACTTTCATTTATCTGGAGATGTCTCACTGTGCTTTTCTAACCTATGATTAAATAAAAGTAAAGAGTCTAAGGGGACATTTTTTGATATTACTTATAGCAGGGTAAAGGACTAGGAGATGTATTAATAAGCTCACACTTTCCAAAAGCTTTTAAAAGGATTTTGTTTTGAAGTCAGTTTCTGAAATAACACCTTCTGACTGTACACATGGTTTATACCCAGAGAGTGTATTTAGAACATCGCCTTTACGGTACGATCTGAGGATGGTCTCAAGACAATTGTTTATATTGTACACTCTGTTCATCTGAACTTTGGCACTTACGTGTAGAAAGACGCCTTCCTTAGTGAGGATGTGGAAGCTGGCTATTCCCCTGTGCTTGCCAGTAGAGTCAATGCTCTGCCTCCAACCACATTTCAAATTAATCTTGGACTTAAACAAAGGTGGAGAGTGCTAGCATCTCTTGTGTCTGACTGCTGTTCTGGGTTATTGCGGGTTGTTTTGAGTGGTGTTTATCTACTGCTTTTGTTTTAACCAGATAATGATGATTCCGATGTAGAGATTCAAGAGGATGAAGGCTCTGACAGTGAAGTGGAAGGTGAGCAGGTCATGAAGCAGCGCACGGCCATGGAGACACTCGTGCAAGGTACCTTCACCTTTCCTTAGTTGCCTTTATTCAGAAGGACATGTTCAAAGAATCTGAGTAACCTTAAATGTCGAAGACCCTGTTGTCATTCAGGGACATTGGCACTACTCCATTCTTGTGAGCTGTAAGAGGACACTGTCTTGTAGAGAAAATACAGTGCTTTTAGAGGAGTGAATTAAGGAGGAGTTGCTGAAGGAAAAAAAAAAAAGTGAGAAAAATCCTGCCTTAGTATTGTCTTGCAGATTCAGAAGTAGCTTTGTGCAAAGCCTTAGAAAACTAATATGATTTCTCATTGCAAAGCGTTTATTTCCCTTTAGGTGTAGACATTATCTCTGGTAGGGTCTTCAAAATGAGACCTTTAGTGAGTCTGTAAAGCTTCCTGCACTGACACAGTCAAGGGTGCAACACACCTGAGTTACTTCTTTCAGGGAAGGACACCTGACTTCTGTTGCTTTTTATGTGGAGTGGAACTTCAGCCTCTGGCTGCTAATTCCCATAAAGCCTGAGTCAGAAGCAACCTGGAGAAATAAGAAAGGTCTGTGTTTCACTTAAGTGGGAAAAAAAAAATGTTCTGCTCAGTTTACAGTCAAGCAAAATGAAACCAGAAAATCGGGTTATTTCTCACTGGCATTCTTGTCAGCTGTGAGTGATTCTGACCATCAGCAAAAGCCTCTCTGGGCTCTGGATGAAGTGCCAGTGTGGATAATTTCATGTGCCACTACTTCTGCTGGAACGTGTTACTTGTATAGACTGCAAATGTGTTTTCTTTCTGAGCAGACTTCTGCTCTCCCTGTCTGATTGAGACCAGAGCAAGAAGCTGAAGTTCTCAAGTTGATAAAATTCAAGCATTTTTATCCCCATTTCCTCTGCTTTTCGTAAAACTTGAAATCTCTTGAAAAGTGCCAGAAACCCTAATATTCAGTAATGGTTTTTACAGTGCAGTTTCTCAAATAAAAGTTTGTACATAGTTTTTAGAGCTTTACAGCTGACTGTAAGTGTCTGTGATGCCCCATCTCGGCAGGCATCATAACCTAGTGATATGGATTCTGGCTGCAGTTAGTCAGCTCTTAACATCACTTTTAGGAGGAAAAAGCTTTATTATAAAAGTTGTAGATTTTGTTGCAAGTAGGATTTTCCTGGGAGGAACTTTGTTATCGCTAATTACACTTAATGGAGACTCAGCCTTAACTTGTCAGACCTAAAGAAAGCGGTTAAAATCGCTGAGGTATTTCCTCTGTTTAGACAGCTTCTCTGCTTTTGTGGGTCTCTTCCTACTCTTTAGTAAACTACTTCTGACACATGATTATCCTCAGGTTTTTGCATGTTCTGACCTTGTGGTTTGCTGACTAGCTGATTGCCATGCCAATCTTTACTCACTGTATCTCTGTGTAATTGGGAAGTCTCCCTTAGCTCTCTCTGTCCTCTTTTTGCCTCTCACCTGCTGTGAACAGAACCACTGAACCAACTCCAGGTATGTTTAAATGGCGCCTGAGATGCCTTCTCCATAGTTCATCCAGAAGGAGCGAGGCTGTGTTCTCCCATTCGAACTCACAGTACTTCAGTCCTACCGTGCTCCAGTGCAATCTCTGCTGGCAGAGATGGATACAAACATTGTTAGACTTTTAAGGGAAGAATTATTAGCTTGCTTTTGTGCATTGCTGAGGTTACTCCTCATCACCTTGGGCAAGTCACCTAGTCACTCTAGCTGCATCTACACTGTGAGATTAACAGCGAGCTCTCTGTCCGTACTCCTGGCTTTGCTTCAAAATGTTTTTGTTTAGGAAAACTCAGCTTTGGTATATCTCTACCTCTGGTGTAGAGCAAGTTTGCTCAGTTGTGCTGATTCCTTATCGGTCCAGAACGTAGGAACAAATGCTTGGACTGTGTCAAGACACCAGCCAGGCCAAAGCTTTCCTTCAGGAGCTCCAGAGTGCACACTGCGTGACCAGCAGTTCTAGCCTTGAGAACAGGTTCAGATCTGCCTCTTTTTGAGTAAGTGGGCCCCTTTGGTTCTTCATCAGTGGTGAGACTGTGTTTGACTGCGTGACCCTCCCAAACTGAAGTGCTGGAGACAATGTCAGGACCTGAGATTAATGTCAGGTACTTCAGCTTCTTTAGCAAATTGGGGCTGAACATTCACTGGCTGTTTGTCATTAAACGCACAGAGACTATACATGTACTTTAGCACGGGTAGTTTGCATTTAACATGTATTCAGTTATTAAGGCAGCATAATAAGAACATTGTTAATTACCACTTTTTTCCTTGGCTCAACTCAAGAGATTCTAATCACTTTCTTTTGAAGTATTGTGTCTTCTTACAAAGTGATGCTTCTGAGCCGTGTTTGTTCTTTTGCTAAGGAGAAATAGTCCTCTGTGGTCAGTTTCTATAGTTGCTGTGATTCAGTTTTACATCTCTAATTTCCAGGTTATTAGTACTGTAAGAGAAGACTTCCTCCCTCTGTAATAGGTGGGCAGATACTCTGGTGTGTTTTGCCACTAGAGAAGCAAGATTCATAGGGAGAGATAATCACTCTTATTAGGCCACTTGGTATAATTGAGAAAAATCAACACACTTTCTCTCTTGAGTCCTTTCAGCAGATCTGTCTAAATGCAGTAAAATTCAAACTAAATGCAGCTTTAACAATATTGCTCCTGGTTTTATTCTTTAAGCCAATTAAAAGACTTGAAGATACAGGATTTAGTCTCCCATGGAGCAGAAAAGAGTGTTAGCTGGGGGAGACATGACAGGCTGCCAGCTCCTGTGGTACAGAGAGAAAATCAAAACCTTATTCCCCATGTACAAAAAAGAATAGGCAGGTTAAGAAGGAAGTTAAACTGGGCTATGGAGCCTGTATCTCCATTGAGTTCAAGATTTTTACACTCTGATTTACCAGTACAGCAAACCCAGCTTGAGGAAGCCAGGAAGGCTTCTTTACAAGGAGAGAACAGGCATGGGGATGAGAATAAATGTCCAGGAAGATAGTCACCAAACTGGCAGATACTGGCTTATTGGGTTTGTGAAACTACAGCCTGTTTTGTCATCACAGTTACAGGCAAGTCTCCTCCTTGATGTGGTTTATTGTAATAAATCCATGTGTCACTAATCATTTGCTTTTATAAGTAAAAGAATACATTAATTTATCATCTGCATCTTTTAATTTGAACACTGTAGATGTAAATAAAAATTCACATCCACTTTTATTCTGCCTGGGAATAGATAAGTGAGGCTGTTACACGAATAAAATAGCAGATGCTTGAACTTTCCTGAGGTCAAACTGTGAGTTAGTGTTGGTGTTTGGAATAAGACTCTGTTTTGTCAGAGAGCCAGAGAAAAAGAAATTCTTGCAGTGTAGCAAGGTCTTAACCATCTGCAATGCAGACAAACCTGTTCTCTGAAACAGGCCATAGACCAGTGTTTTGCAGCAGCATGGCTGTTAACGTGCAGATAGTATGGATGTCGGGGAGAAAAATGCAAAGCCTTGTCCTAGGAAGGTAGAAGCTACCATACATGGTCAGTCATAAGGTCCATCTAGCCTGGTCTTCTGTTTCCAGCACTGGCTGAAAGAAAGTCCCTGGGGAAGATTGCAAGAACCTCCCTCGAGTTCTCTCCCATTCTCAGACTGTTTCAAACCCCATCAGGGTTTCCTGAGCTGGATGTGGATTCTGCATACTTAGTCTAACTCTCGGTAGGTGTTTTTTTCCTAAGAACCTGTCCGGTCTCCCCTTGAACAAAAGTGGATTTTTTTATCTGCGGTATCAGAAGTGGGAGATATTGAAGTGATGTTGTGACTACATGTGCAGATCCATCTTTTCAGTCTCTTTCATCCAGAGTTCTGAAATGCAGTGTGGAATCATGAGCAAATTCAGGATCTCTCCTCTTCCCAGAGGTTGCAGTGGCTGACTGTGCAAGCCATGGCAGACTGGCGCACACCATGCTTGGAATGAGGTAGGCAGTGGAAATGCTACTGAATGAAACAGAAGTGCTTAGTGCTTGCAAAACGGTGGGACTGTGTCTGTCTATAGTAAATCATCCTCTATTCCACACTGCCAGGATCATTCAGCTCCCATAAAGCAGTTATCCAAATGTTATAGCTCTTATGTTTCCTTTTGTGATGTTGGTGTTGAGGGGTGTTTTTGTCCTGTTAAGACTACAGAGACTGTTCCACTGCTGAAACAATAACAACTTGAGCTCCATTTGGTCTTTATTGTAAGAAGACAGCTTTATCAAATGCCAAATGTTACTCAGTAAACGGTAAGTCCACAGTCAAGCAGTGAGAGCAGCTCTCTTGGAGCCTCTTACCTTTCCAGAACTGACCCAGAGGATCAATGTGGTAATGAAGTGCTGGCAGCCAGGTTAGCAAGACTACTTGCTAGTGAATGGATAAAATATTAGCCTGTGAAAACCTTTGCTGTTTAACATAGTGAGGACAAATATGTCTGGAGACAGCAGATGAGAATAGAAGGTTTTTATTAAGAAAGCCAGGCGTACCTCACAGGAGGAAGTGGAACCAAATATACAACAGTCAAACCAGAGACGAGTTCAGGGACACGCGGGGAGCATGGCCCCGTGTCTCTGTGGACACGGGCTGGCTTGCCATTGCCAGCTGATCCTGTGCTGCTGCCGGGCCTGTGGGGATTCCCAGTCCTGTACAGACAAATCTCAGGGAGGCAGTGCACGCAGAGCACCACATGTCTAAAGCGTGCTGATGCTGCTTTTGTGGCAGATATTCAGTGTTTGGAGATGACAGTGTTTAGACTCCCTGTCCTACTTTTCTTCCTAAGCTTCTGTTGGTGATGATTAAGTAGGAGCCAGCTAGCAGATATGGGGCAAGGGCCAAAGATACCCTGGGGCGAAGGCTACAGAGCGTGAATTAGCCCTTACATTTTCAATCCTTCAGGGAGAGTGGGAGCTTTGACAGAGTAGCAAGAAATCCTCCCAGGAGAGCCTACACAGTCCTGTTTCCAAATCCCTCCTTACAGCACACAAGCTGAAAAGCAAGAAAGTCCTAATCTGTTCTCAGTGGAAATGGTCAGACTCCTCTTGTGGCAATTATCTCCCCAGCTCATGACCATGTTCAGGCTTCTGCTGCTGAATTTCTAGAATGCTTTACTTCCCTCCAACCTCCTCCAGTGTGTAGAAACCACAGGCGTGCCATCAATATGAAGGGGAGTTGAGGGATTCAGTTATGAATGTGCAACAGCTGCCTGCTCCTTGTTCGATGTCTTGTTCACATTGAGTTCCTGTGGATGTCACCTGCCTGATTTTTAAAAATGTATGTTAAATAATCAATCTATTTCTGCCCTTCTCTCTGGTTCCTGAAGGAAATTACATTTGTAAGTCCAAGACCAAGAAACATATAAAAGCGGATTTATCTTTACAAACACAAGATGATCAACAATTCTGCAGGTTTTCTCAAAACATTGCATTCTTCACTTTTGTGAAAATTAGTTTTGATAGGCAAAAATTGCTGAAGCCCACTGCAGTTGTCTGGGCATCATTCAAATATTGTGTAGTTCCATTCCTAATCTCTCAGCTTCTTCCATAGGAACAGCTGCCTCTTACTGGCATGCACTTAGTGCAGGATGTCGTCTCCCACTTTACTGTTCCCCAGTCATTCCCCCAGTCGGTACGTTCAGAAGCAGCGATCAGGATATCCCCACTGCTGCAGTTGGAGGCACTGGAGCTTGTGTTGCTGAAAAAAAAGAAAAAAAGGGAAGAAAATGTCTTGTTCAGAAACTCCCTTCTGACCAGGCCAGGCTGCTCTCTTCCTGACAGTTCTTTGTGAAAACAGGCGTTTGCGGGCCTCTCATCGCATGTGTTTGCAAACAGGCCTTGATCCAAAGGTTGTGAACGTGAGGAGGTGATGGGTCTGGATTTTGCACGTACTGTGGTGGTGGCAGAGGGAGAAGACTGAGGCGAGAAGAATGGGTCTTGCAGGAAGGTATTTGGCTCTGCATTGGCAGGACTCCTCCAGCTGTTTGGTAGTGAGGGGAACAATTTCACAAATGCACCTGCTCTAAAAGCACCTCAGAGGACTCTGCCAAACTGGTGTGATTCCCCGTGAACTTCAAAAATAAATTTCTTCCTTGAGAACATCACAAAGTGCAATTTTATTCTGACTGGGCCTTCGTATGCATGTCATACGGTGGGTCCTTGTGATTGTGCTTCTGGAGCAAATGTACTTTTCTAATAAAGAAAAGTAAGTTCTAGTTGCAGATGCTGTAAAATGATTTTGGCGAATCAGGTTAGTCTCTTCTTCCTTGCCTTTTAAGGTCAAGCAGAAGGGAAAAACAGTCAACACTGTTTCAGGAGCCACTGGGTCTGACTGCCAGTGCTCAGAGGAAATTCAGCTGGGGAGGAAGAAAGCCAATATAGCTGCTCTTCTGATCTTAGTGTGTTTCTGTGTGGTTCTCTGTAGATTCCCATCCTCCAGATAAGAGTCTGCACAGTCTTTAGGTTTACTGATGTGGTTAGCTGCTGGACAGGCTCATGTGGCTGGGGAAAGGAGAACTGTCAAGTGTTTTTGGAAACACCAAAAAGGGGCTGCAGTTTGGAATTCATGGAAATGAATGTCTTAACTTGAAGTAGAGCTCTCTCCCACCATGTGATCATCTTCTGCCAACAGAGCTGTCTTTGGCTGCGTGTTTTGTGTCATCAAAGTTAAGTGCTTGTTGGGATGGAGGAGGTGTGTCCGTATGCTTTCAGCCTGCGTTATGGCCACTGCAACACTGGAGAAGGAGGAGGGGCTGTGGGTCTGAAATGGTGGGATTGAGACAGGTGACTCACTTCCAAGCAAACTTCCTTTTCATGGAGTGTGTAAGAAATAGAAGTATGAGCAGCAGCTGTAGTGTGCTTAATGAATCGCAGTACTTTGGCAATGCCTAGAAAATGCTGCTGAGGTCAGGGCCTTCTGCTAAGGGCTACACTCACATAAGAGAGCAGTCCCCAGAGGGTGCACAGATCAGAAAGATCTGGCAAAAGGTTTATCCTGATTTTCTGTGCAAGGAGGGGAAGCCAGAAGGAAGGGAGCTCGCACTGGAAATTTGCATTAAGAGTGGGAGACTGAAGGTCAATCTCCAAAGTGGACGCAAAGTTTCAGCTGCAAATCTGCCTTCCCCTCATGGTAGGTTGTCCTAACCTCTGAGGTTGTGTCACTTCTTGTTGTGAGGAACAGGGTTAACATATACCCACTGCTGAGTAAGATGTAAATCATTCCAGTCCTGTGGATCCGTTGTAGGCAGCTGCGCAGGTTAGTACAATGGCAAGCATCACACGCAGAGGAAAAATGGCAAATGCTCACAGGCTTAAAATCATGGATGCACATTTACTTCTGATCTTTGATAGCTCAGTGGCTGTAAACCGTGGCGATGCACTGAGATTAGATTTGAATCCAAAGGTGCAGTGAATTACAGTCTGTTCATTACTAGCATTATACCTAATTATCACTTTGTACAGCCTGTCCCGGCTGAATTCGCATTATCTGTAAGTAAACATAACAGGCTTTCACCCGCTTGGAAAGCTGCGTGAGCCTCTGTGGCTGGAGTGGTGCAGCACTAATGCTGCAGCAAGCTGAGCCCAGCTAAATTGAACCCAGTAAATTTCAAGTGACAAACACCCCCGTACCTACCAGCCCTCTCTGTTGTGTGCAGACGATGCCTGTTTCCTGCCTCCCCTCCAGCGCTCAAGGAAATGCACTGCGGCCATCTGTGACTTCTCTTGCTCCCACATGCAGAGGCTTGGGGTTTAACATCTGAAAGTTAAAACAAGGCTCCCGCCTTTGTCACAGAAGCTTTTCTAGTGTTGTGGAAAACATGCCTTCTCTCCTCTTTAGGCTACAGCATATTGCACAGCCCAAAGCTGCAGGCTGTCTGCATGTTGCGGTGTCTCCTGTGGGTGAACCAGGGACCTAGTGCTGCTGGTCCCGCAGGCACTAGTTCAAAAGGTGCTCCTGGCTTAAACCAATGTAGGCATCAAAGTCAGGGCAGTACCTGGTTCTCTTCTGTCTCCAGCTGTAAGCAGTTAGGTGCCCGTAAGATGTCTTTCCTGTTTCTGCTGATGGAAAAGCAGCATCTTCCAGACTTTGTTAGCATTCTGCGAGCTCTTGCCTTGGCATTTTTGAACTGTCCTATTTCATCAGCTCTCCTCATGTGATATCCTGGTTCTCTTCTGTTGTCAGGATCTCTCTCAGCTTTGTCTTATCAGTAAATTTTAGGAGCTCTCTGCTGCTTTCTCCTTTGAGATAAAAATTCCCTATCTAGCATTTTATGCTGAGCCTTCTACGTAGCAAAATCGCAGTTAAACTCTTGGTCCCATCTGTAGGCTGGGCAAAAAAGTTATTCCATTGTCATCTAATGATGTCAGCTGTAATCATCTCTGAATTTACATAGTTTAGCATATATCAGTCTCTAAAGCTTGAAGAGAGATCCTCTGTCCAGGAATCATCTTATAATTCCATCTCTGTTGCCTGTGTTGTCGACAACCAGATCGATGGAGGACACCCCTTTTTATGAGAAGACATAAGATCCTTTAAATTATCTGTCTTGACACAGCAAGGGTTTTTTCGGTGACTTCTGGATGAGTTAGCCAGCCGTTTGCTACAACTAACCCAAATCAACCTACAAAGGGGGCAAGAGGGACCTATCTTCTTCTGTACTTTGGGCAATACAAAGGAGGTTTGACAGGATATATTTTAAACTTTTGTTCTCTTGCTAGAAAAAAAAAAAAAGCAGATTTTGTCTGGATTGGAAAAATCCATATCTGTCTGGCATAGAGAAAACTAGTGATGGCAGGAGATAAATGGATGGGGAAATGTGGTGGTCACAGCAGGGTTGTTAAATAGGCATCCAGTTAGCACTGAGTGATTTCCAGTGGCTGCAGGAAGCAGGGCTGAGTCAGCCAGTCAGCCCACATGCAGAATTCCCCAGTTACAACTCTGCTGTACTCTTTCTGCACCCCTTCCAGCCTCCCTGGCAAAAAGGACTGTGCTGGCATCTTCCCCATTTCATATGGCCTCTACATGTCCCACAGTACCAAAGCAAGGCTCAAGTGCTTTGTCCCTTTTCAGTGAACTCCCTACAACCATCTGCCTCTTCGGACTTGCGCATCCCACTCTCAGCAAGAAATTCTTGAGGTTTGCCTTGGCACTGCCAAGGATTCCTGTGAGATGTCAGTCCCTGCTGGGGTATCGGAAAGGATCTGAGCATAGTGGCCTCTCTAAAGGCTGGAGGGCTTACCAGGAGAAAAAGATGGGCTTTTGTTCTCTGTACACTAAAAAAGAGGAAGGAATATGCCATTTCTCAGAGTCACAGAATCATTTAGGTTGGCAGGGACCTCTTGAGAGCGTTTAGTCCAACCCCTCTGCTCAAACAGCATCAACTCAAGCAGCTTGCCCAGGACTGCATCCAGTCAGGTTGTTTGGATTTGAAGACAAGAAGAGAGGGAGAACCTGCCACTCCTTCTGTTCCACTGATTGAGCGTTCTTACAGTGAGAGATTGCTGCCATATTTCTGATTGGGTCTCATTTGGCTTCACCTTCTCACCCCTGACTCTTAGGTCCTTCTGCTAGCAAATTAACAGCTTGTATACCCTAGGATTTTCTTCTGATGAGGAATATCTGTATACTATAATCCTATCATCTCTCAGTCAAATTTGTGGTAACCTAAACAGATTGAGCTCTGTGGTCAGGGGTTCTCCTTGCTTGAAGGTACAAACAGTGGTCAAAAAGTTGCTATGGAGTTCTTTATGGATGACAAATGAATCTCTTTTCTTCAACCTATTACGTGTCTTGACCTAGCAGCATAAGGAAGCTCTGGGAATGGTCTTGACTGAAATTACTGTCAGCCTTACCCTCGTTACTCTTCTCCTGAGTTCTGAGGCTTAACAAGGGGGGTGGCCTTACATGCATTGGGATCTCTTCCTCTCACTGCCATTTGGTTGGTCCTGTAAAAGGAAACCCTGAACTTCTTTCATTCTCCCTCCGCGTTAACCGTGAGCCAGGCTTTATGGTGATTCTGTTTGCTCTGCAGGAAGAACTGGCACACGGATCGTGGGAACAATGCAAGGCGGAGATACAGAGGAAGAAGTAAGTAACCAACCCATACACCTGCAGAGCTTCTCTGACAGTGCTTTAGAACAACAGCCCTCTCCTCAGCTAGAGAAATCAGATTTTTACCTGCTCAATTTACATGCCATAGGTCTGCTTTTCCCCCTCCTTCCCTCCAGCTGACTGCTCTCTCCCTATCTGCACACACACATACTTTCCCATTGTTCTTTTGCTTTTAGAGTCTCTATGCGTTTCCCTGTGCTTTAACCTCAGCCTACAGAGTGTAAATAGTGGCACACAGGCTACAGGGATGCTGCTTTGCTGAGCTGTTGGGGCAGATTGCTGGGAGGAGGGGATCAGTGCAATGTAGTAGGAGTTAGATATGTTGATCTGAATTCCCTGATTTGCGCTAAAGTCATAGTCCTTGGAGCCCTCTCACTGACCTGTACTAACACACAGCATCTCAAGCATCAGTCCTCCAACTGATGGGACAAGGACGAGAGCTGAACTGTGAGCTGTACCCATGGGGTTCCTGCCTTGCAGATAAAGCTGTCTCATGGCTCCTGGCTTTGCATCTGGTTGAGACTGACCTGGTGAGCAGAGGGTGGCTAAAGAGATACGCCCAGGTTTGTACAGCAGGCAGTTTTTCTGCCTGCTGCGCTCAGCCTTTGTGCATGGGTGATCTTTCTATGCCTCTGGGCACTCTTAAGTGGCTACATTTGTACTAGGAAGCAAAACAGAGCCTCTGGCCCTGAAGCTATCTGCTCTGATATGGTTTGCATCCTTACAGTAAGCTCTCCCTGCCATCCCAAAAAGGTGCCTGCATCCAAGCTGCCAGCTGGAATCAGTGGGGATGTCCTGTTCCCCAGGTGATGCAGGAACATTGTTTGGGAAAGCGCTAGTTGGCACAGGCCAAAACTGTGTTAGGAAGTGGTACAAACACTTAAAAACTGTGATGATTGTGAGCTCGTTTGAACCTGTGCTATTAATTTACTAGTATGAAGCCTTTCTGTCTCACCATTCAGCAGACACCCCACCCAGCGTTGCCTGTCTAGATGAGGAGGGCATGCTAGGAGTTCGGTTGTCCCTGTGCTGCTGGGGCATTAGTCTCTCAGTACTGCCCTGACTTTTGCTGCCTTCATGGCACGGAAATTAAGCCTCTCTGAAACAAAGAATGTGCTCTTTCAGAAATCCCTTCACAAAAGCTGGGCTCCAGACCCTGGGAGAGCAGCGAAGTACTGGCTTGGATCAGGAAGCTGAGGACAGTGGACAGTCGTGAGCTAGCACACGCTGCTCCTTAGCTCTGCACCGGGACTGCAGATGTTGAGTATTACAGTGGTACAGAGCTCTGCCCTGCAATCCAGGCATTTGAGGCTTCTGGCCATCTTTTGCATCTCAGAGCTCTGGAGGGTTCAGAGCACAGCAGCCTGCGTGTGCAGTAACACGCGAGCTCCGAGAGTGTGGGCACAGGCAGGGTCAGAGACGCTGTCCTCACTGCCGGATCCCCAGCAGTACTGCACTGCCTGCCGCAGAGACCTCCAGTGAGAGATGTGTCCCGCCAGAGCCAAGATGGATCGTCAAGCCCCAGGGTCCCAAGGAGAGTTTAAAACGAGAGGGAAGCTGATGGGGGAGTTTACTTCTACAGGATGTAAGAATAGTTGGAATCTCCTGATGTTTGCCGTGAAGTAGAAAAGCCATTTGCCATGGTTGTCTGATGCTGCTGGGTTAGCCGTGCAAAGCTGTGGGCAGGCTATTCCTCCTGCAGGCAGGGTCAGAAGAAAGGAAACACCGCTGCTAAGTGTTCATTGTAGAGACTCGGAGGCACTATAGCGATAAGGGCGGTAAGTGTCCTGCTAGAGAGGGATGAGCTGCCTTTCGTTCAGTCTGTCCTCACCTTGTTTCTGGAAAGCGGCTTACAGACCACGCTCTGCTGTTTGCTTCTGCCAGAATGGATGTAGTTAAGGCTGTGTGTTGCCTTCTAGGAAGTGATTTATGCCCTTGGCATTCAGACCCATTTCTGGGTAGGGTCAGGAGCGCCAGTGCTGTAGTGAAGACACTGTGCACTGTGACCTTAGCCACAGTGCTGCCTGGTTGTCCTTGAGCAAGTCCTTGCCAGCTTTGTCTATAAATAATCGTCCTCTGTAATTCCTCTGCCCTTTGGATTTCCCTTGTTGTCTTTTTTTTTTAACCACATCCTCTGCATAGCCTTCTCCCATGTCTCCCTGTTGGCACAGCCCCAGAACAGCAGGTGTGGAAAGCCTCTCATTGCCTCAGCTGCAGCCACTTTGGTTGTCTCGTGGCTCTGCCCTCTTAATGCAGCACCTCAGCAGGCATCAGGGCTGCTAAGCTTGCTAGGGAGTCTTGCAGGTTTCTGCATTGGAGATCAGGAAACAAAACTAGTGAGGCTGGTTTGAGCCTCTCAAAGAGTTAATTAGGCTATGGAGTTGAGAAGAGAGCAGGCTTCAGCCTCCCCAAGAGCCAGCAGCTGGCCTCTGGCACTTCTTTGCTAGCGTAGCTCCCCTTCGCTTCCCTTCTCTCCCTGTGTCCGCTGAGACCCTGAGCTGTACCTGCTGCCCAGCACGGGGCAGCCCACCTTTGCTTGTGGGTTTCTCCTGTGTGTGGAGCAGAGCATCTCCTGCAGCGGCACAGCTGTGGGCTGCTGGGAGGGGACCCGGCCCTGACACCATTATTTGGCAGAGCTGCCCTTGAGTCTGGGAGGACAAGGTGAGCACTTGAGCTGAAGGTGACTGCTGCCCCATGTGGGGAGGGGGAGTGAAGCCAGGCCCTGCAGCTCTCCTGCCTTCCCCTGCTTCTCAGCTCCCCTCCCATGCAGGACAGCTGCTTTTCCTGCAGTGTATGTTTCGGGCAGGATTACCTGCTTGCCTCTTCTTGGTGAGCAGGTCTCTGGGCACCTGCTTGCGCTTGATAGTTTAGGCTCAGTTTCCCCCATTTTGGTTGTATTCTCAGTGTCTTCTCAGTGTAACAAATAGTACTCAGATGTGGCACATGAAGTCTCAGCTGTACCTGGCTTTGCCGCCTTTTCTCTTGCTCCTGTTCTGGTTACTTTCTTCTTTTTCTTTTATGTTCTTGTACTTTTTTTTTTTGCCTGCTCTGCCTCACCTGTTCTTTCCACTCTGGTTCTCCAAGGGGAGATCTGCCCCAGCTCAGCCAGGCAAGCACAAGATCATCACCAAGGTACAGGTGGGTTTCTCTCCTGCAGTTTATTTTCTTCCACTAGGCCTTGATTCTTTGGTCTCAGTAGGTATCACTTTGAAGTTAAACACTGTGCAAGCCTGTTAATACCACAGATTCAGCAGAAGTCAGGAAGTTCATTTTTGTCAGCCCCATGAAGTGAGGAGGAATGTTTGCTGTGAAACGACTGGAGCGGCCAATGTCTAGCAAAGTGGGGAGCTGGTGGTGGGAGCCACGTGGGCGTTTAGCTCCCAGAGGCAGCTGAGCTCTGGCATTTCATTATTTTGGAAGGCCAGCAGCCTGAGCTACAGGCTGGAATGAAACCTCTTGCACAATCTGCTGCTGCACCTTGGGGCAAGTCCAAATCTGGATCCGTACCAGTCCAGACAAATGGCCTCCATAGCCCCCAGGTGTGTGATTGCACAGAGTGCAGGGGAGGAAGCAGCTTAATGTCAGCCAGAAGTGCCATCCTTTACTTCTGAGCTGGCAAAGATGCTTTGCCATCTGAGAACTGAACTGGTCATGAACTCTGTGTGCTTTTCTGCAGGACTCGGGGGATAGTGAGATTGACCTGGATGATGATGAAGATGAGGAGGAGGAAGATGTAGAAGATGACAGCATGGAAATCTCCCCAGGCAAATCCAGTCACCGAGCAAGGAAGCCAGAGCCTCTAGAGGAAAGCGATAATGACTTCTGACATTTTAGTAGCAGGACCAGGAGGCACCTTGAAATGCAAACTTCGGAGAGCGTGCAGGCCAGGAACTAATATCCTGCCATCTGAAAAGCGCTCGTCAGCATGAATTCAGGAGTTGGTAAATAATGTTCATTAAACTTGAAAATTAAACTTGGATTGCCAGTCTCATGACTCGCAAAGTATGGGCAGTTTATCCATAATGAGAACCACAGTAATGTGGAGTGCTGTTATTTCCATAATTGCATTAGAACTGGCCCTCCTGCACTGCAATGCCAGAAGTCTCACTCCAGTGAGCATCGTGTGCCTGATTTCCCTGCATTTTATTATGTCCAAACAGATTTTTTGGCTTAATAAAACTGGATGAAAAGCTGCTCTGGGAACACATTTAAATTGATTTTAAAACTGGCTTAAATCTGCTTATCCTAAACATACCCTTTACTTAATCAAGGGCATGTCTCTACAAAGAGCAGCACCAGTCAGACTAAAGGAGTGAAGTTAAAACTGGGAAACTAGTGAAGGGATCCTCAAAGAGTACCTTCAGTGCAGCATCTCTTCATATTTCAGCTGTGTCAATGGGAATTGGCTCTGGGGGAAAAAAATAAGGGGATGTTAGGAGAATATTTAAGGGAGGTACTCGGTTAACCTGCTGAGGAATGAGAAGTGTGTGCAGGAGCCAGAAGATCACAAGGTATGTGGTAGGAGCTGGGAGTTAGTATAGGGTAGCGGTGGTGGTGGGACGTTAGCATGAGCCCATAGGCACCCAGGCTTTGGTAGTCTGCTGCTCACAGAAGTGCGTAGCATACTGAGAAGTTCAGTAGGTTATACTGATGCCATCAGTGAAGGTATTCAGGTGAAAGCAAAAGCTGGAGTTTGTCTTGTGTATTGCCTCTCTTCTTTTAGCTCTGCTTTAGTGCAACAGTTTGTCTTCAGAGGAGCAGAAATCAGTGCTTGATTAGAAGAGTTCATTTGGTGTGTGTTCATCAGAGCAGACGAGCCCAGGCTGTTCTCTTACCTTTCCCTTTTCTTCACATCAGTAAAGCACTTTGCTTTCCCTCCACCTGAAGTCTAGAGTCAGGTCCAACCCCTCCATTATTGTGCTGAAGGAAGGAATGCATGTGAGTTACTTGAAAAACAAAGAGCTTTTTCATCTCTCTGTCTCTCTGACACCCAAGGCCATTCCCCGTCATCAGAGCTCAGAACTTAAAATGTCCTGTTGGGATGGGCCAAAACTTTACAGGTAAATGCTCCACAATTTTTATGTAGTAACAGGATATATGTGGGTGCTGTGATGTGCTGAAATGCAGGGAATTGTATAGGCTTGAACTGAACCAGCTGGCAGTTAGGACCCCTCTTTGCACCCTTAATTGTAAAGTTAATTGGCATTTTGCACCTCACTTCAAAGCAAGCAGACATAGAAGGTGGCATTCTTAGTGCTAGACACCTACTGCAAAGCCATTAGGGTGGTACTGGGGCAGCCAGAGAGAAAGTGTACGTGCTTTCCACATTCTCTCTCCCAAGGGCTGAAATGTCCTGATCTGAAAACATTCTTCCATGTTGTGCAGGGAATCCATTCTGGTCCTCCCTGTACGCTGAAACAGATGCATTTGACGTGTGAGGGAGATTTCCCGTGAGACTGGGCACAGTCTCTGAGTCTCTGAGTTTGCACCGCAGTTTTAGAGCTACAATTTTCTGTGTTATTTCCTATACTGCAGGCCGAAACGGAAAGCTGACGTACTACATCATGTGCACAGAGCCAGAGCCTCTTCAGGCAGCACTGCCACCTAGCCTTTCCGCGCAGCCTGCCAGGTTTTAGGGGAGCCCTGGTTTGCATTGCAGCTTCTTGTATCGGGCATGAACAGCAGTGCTTTTAGCAGCTACCCCCCAGTGCCAGGGGAAATACACCCTCTGAGCATGTGACACTTTCAGCTCAGAAGTGTTTGCGTATAGCTAGATGTGTGTACATGCATACAGACCGATCAATGTATTTCAAATTGTTGTCGACTCCATGTTTCCTGGAGCTCCAGGGTATGGGAGCCTGCTTGGGATTTTTGATTGCTGTCAGCATTTCAGGTAACATTTCAGCTTGGGGTTAGACACAGACTTTGGGCAGAGCTGGCCCCGAGCCCCCGTCTGCCCTGAAATAATGGTGACAGAGGTGGGACTTCAGTCACTCAGCATCACTATATCCTGTTGGAGAACACGAGCCAGCCCCTAACACCTCATTGAAAAGCCATGAGCCCTCTTGTCACACTAGAACAGGGTGTGGGGTCTCCCCCGGGCAGGGGAGCACAGGCCTGGCAGTGCACCCCGAATGTCATACGTGATGATCTGCAACCAATAGAGGAAGGCAGCGCAAGGCGTCTTTTCAGCTAGGAACCAGTTTATTTCCAAGTATGTACGTATAGCACAGCTCGCCCCAGCATTTCTCCAGGATCAGCTCACAGAGGTGCTTGGAGCAGTCGCTTACTGCGTGACTACAGCAGCAGCATGTCTCAGTGTGGGCGCTGCCTGGGGTGGAGTAGGGAGAGGGGGCAGTGGCTGGCGGGGGCTCTGGGGGTTGCACAGACTGGCTACTGGCCCATCTCCAAACCTGGCACCTTCTGGAGAATCACCGTGTCTCTGCCGCATACACAGGGGCATCACCTGGCACCTCTGCTTTCAGCAGCCGCCTGCCCAGAAGGTGACCAGCTAGGGGAGGACCCTCTCTCCAGCTGGGACGTCAGGAAGATGCATCCCAAGGTCACACAGCTTGCCACCATTGGCAACACTAGGAAACCCGAGAAGCCCAGCCTAAACTTGAGAGGCGGAACCTTGTCATGAGGCACTCCTGCTGTAGCACCTGGATGCACATGCTGCAGATCCTCGTGCGGTGCTGTTCCTCTTCCAAACACCTCTCGCTCCTCCTTCCTTTCTCCTAAAGGCTCTTCAATTCCCAAGGCCTTTCTAGATGATCACACTCCTACGCCTTGGGATTCCTGTCTCTTCCAAAAGGCTTTGATGGAGGACGGCATTACCAAATACTTTGAGCATGCTCAGCCAAAACCAACCTGTTATTGAGGACATGGCAAACCATGCAGCTGCACAAGGAGCAGCCCCTGCTCTGAAGTGTCCAGATCCAAAGCACCACTGATCTGAGCAAGGGAACAGCAAACCTCTCGTCTCTCCAGGATTTCAATGGAAGCCTGCAGGACGGGGCTGTATTTGGCCAGGTGAGAAGGGGCTGCTGTTTCACCTAGCGCTCCTGGGATTCCTAGCAGACCTAGACAGAGAAGAGCTGGCACTGGGAGCAGAGTCCGGGGGCCAGGCTGGGGTGCCGTGATGTTTGCCTCCTGCAACTCGGGGTAAGAAGAGAGCAGAGCTCCTGGGCAGTCAGGACGTGCCTGGTCTGGGACAAGCTCTGGGCACAACACTGCGGCCCCAGCATCGCGGAGATCACAAGAGGGGCTCACTGCCCAGGCGGTGGGAGGTAAGTGACCCACGCAAGTGGGAAGGGCCTGGCACATGGGATGTCCCCCCCTCCCTCCCATTTCCATTTCACCCATTCACGCAGCCTTGAAGCTCCCCCAGGGCCCAGATGAACAGGCACCGGTCGTGCATTCCCCAACTTTTAACGCTAGCAAGTATTGACCCTCGTGCACTGCTGATCCGGAGCCCCAGGTCTCAGCTGCCGTGAGCCCCTCTGGGGCCGTGCCGAGAGCTCAGGGGCTCTCGTTGCCCCAGCTCTCCCCCTCCGGATGGGCGGGCAGCGGGCCGAGCGGCTCCCTGTGTAGGCACACCGGCCGAAGGGACGCCCTCCGCCCCTCCAGGCCACCTTCACGCGGTGGCCAGGTGCCCTCACACTTCCACGACGCAGTCGGGCGAGTTTGTCCGGATGGCGTCAGAGATCATCTTGGCTCCCGACTGGCCGATGCGGTTCCCTTGCAGGCTGAGAGCAGGGAGGAAGAGGAGTTCAGGCTTGGACACTGGGCACAGCAGGATCCCCAGCGGGTACGAGAAAAGCTCCCTAGCTTTGCACCAGCCTCCGGCACCGCCTGCACCCTCCCCATGCCAGCCCAGAGCTCTTGCTGGGACCCTGGTCACAGAGGATTCTGGCTCTGAGAGCCCAGAAGCAGCCAGGTGAGCAGCTGCAGAAAGCCCCTGGGGAGCTGGAAAGGCTGAGCAAGCTGGACCCCGTGGTATTTTAGAGAGTGTTTGGCTTTTGGGGTGGTTCTTTGCCCCAAAGGCATCCCCAGAGAGGAGCTGTGGGGTCTGGAGCAGTGTGGGGATGGTGGCTGCCACTCGGGAGGAGACTCAGATGCCCCGGCCCCGAGGGAAGGACCCTGCAGGGCAGCTGGGGACGGGCAGTACCAGCGGTGGGGAAGGTCCCCTTACCACTCCTGCGGTCTCCCCCTCCCCTGCCTTACCGTCCAGATCAGTGCTCAGCGGCCACTTACTTGACATATGTGAGGCCGTGGTTCCCCTTCAGAGCGGTGGCGATGCAGATGGCTCCGTCCATGCCCAGGGAGTTCTCCTGCAGGCTACGGGAGGCGGCAGGGTCAGAGGGCACCGACCTCCAGGGGGGTCTGGGAGCGCTTTCTGCCTCCCACCCCAGGGAGCAGGATACTCACTTGAGCCTGCGGAGGCTCCGGTTCACCTTCAGCGCGTTGGCCATTGCCTTGGCCCCTGCCACACCGATGGAGTTTCCTCTCAAGCTGCAAAGGAAGGCAGGCCATGGGGAAGGACAGCCCGGGGTGACCCGCGGCTCGGTTGGGCCCCGTGCTCTCCATGGGTGAGAGGAGGAGGTGGGAGAGGCAGCCCCATGCCAGTGAGCCAAGGGACAGGCAAGTCTGGTAGGATGTGATGTGGGGGTGCAAGCGGTGCTGAGCCAAAGTCCAGGGCCTCAGACACCCCCAGGGAGCAGTGTCAGGTGACGGGGACTCGCTGGCCCTGCCAAGCACTTACTCCAGGATCTGCAGACTCTTGTTGACCATCAAGGCCTCTGCTAGGGCTTGGGCCCCGGCCGCGCCAACTGAAGCCACCTGAAGGCTGCAAGAGAGCAAGAACCCTTCAGTGCACATCCTGAGGTGGCTGTGGTGTGCTAATTAGACAAGCTAATCAGACTATCTGCAATGCCAGGGCCCCGCCACAGCCCGGGTACTCACTGGAGATCTGCCAGGGTTGTGTTGACCTTCAGCGCAGCGGACAGGGCGGCCATTCCCTCATCTCCGATGGCGTTCTCCTGCAAGCTAAGACATGCGAATACTGCATCTCTGCCCGCTGCCCAGGAGCAGGGAGACGGGCAGCGAAGGGCATCGAGCACCGGGCACGGTGTGCCAAAGTGGGGGTCCCTGGGCTGCCACGCACGTACAGCTTCCCCAGCCAGGGACCCGCGATGGGGACGCAGGATGGGCCGGGGTGCGTGGAGGAGGCAGCAGGCAAAGCCACCTCCTCCGGAGCAGCGTGAGGGCAGCGTCCTTGGGCTGGTCCCAATAGGAAGACGATGCCCAGAGGTGCCCGGGACCTGCCCACCCCTATCCCCACTTACTCGAGGCTGGCCAGACTGCTGTTGGACTTCAGCGCTTGTGCCAGCGCTGTGGCAGCTTTTGCCTGAATGAAGTTCCACTGCAAGCTGCAAAAGAAGAATGGGATGTGAAGCCCAGGGCTGCAGGCTGTGGGGATGCCCCGATCCCTCCAGGCTCAGCACCCAGGGAGTGCAGCAGCCATCCGCTCACCACCTCCAACGAGGCGGGGGTGACCCTGTTCACCCAGTGCAAGGCCCCCATGGGTCCATCCAGGAGGGCACACTCCACATCCCATGGAAGGGCAACTCAGGGAAGCCATTCGCACACCAGGTCCAAGGGAAACTCACTGGAGGGATGTGAGCGCCCGGTTCTCTTTCATCGCCAAAGCAATGGCCTTGCCACCTTCGTCGTACAGCAGGTTGGCTGCTAAGCTAGAGACAGAGGACAGGAGTCACAGAGAGTTTGGGACACCACACAGCAGTGTGGGTGCTCTCCTGGGCCCGTAGGACTTACTCCAGCTTCCTGAGGGTGCTGTTGGTCCGCAGGGCATGGGCGATGGCGGGGCCCCCCTCCTTGCTGATGGAGTTCTCCCGCAGGCTGGGGAAAAATGGGTTTTTCCTCAGTGCCAAGACGCAGGGCATCGGCTGCTCCCCACAGCCCCCTCACCCCCTGCTCCGGGGCCGTAACCATCTATCGCAACAGCATCTCCACCAGCATCTGCATCTCCGTTCCCTGCACGCTGTCTACAGCGAAACAGAAACTGCAACTTTCCTCATCATTTCCTAGCAGAAGAGAAGCCTGAAGTCTGATCTCGTGGTGTGGGGCTGTGCACAATAACTTTGTCCCAGAGCTTTGACTGCCTCCACTGAAAACATGTGTCACAAATCACAGAATGGCTGAGGTTGGAAGGGACCTCTGGAGGCCATCTGGTCCACCGCCTGCTCCAGCAGGGCCACCTACAGCAGGCAGCCCAGGCCCATGTCCAGGTGGCTTCTGAAGATATCCAAGGAGGAGACTCCACAAGCTCTCTGAGCAAACTGTGCCAGTGCTCTGTCACCTGCACAGTAAAGAAGTGCTTCTTGGTGTTCAGACCCTCTTGTGATTTCTGTGGGGTGGCATTAGATTGAACAGAGCTGCCATCACGAGTGCCTCCTGTCACCCCTCCCTGGAGCAGCTAGTTTTCACAGCGTGTCCCACAGATGTGAACACCGTAGGCTTATCAGTGTTTTTCCCAGCCTAGCTTCCCTGTTGTGATTGCTTTGTTGCGAGACACTGCTGAACTGATACTGTCTCATGGGGAGAAAGTGACAGAGAGAAGAGGCTGTCAGCTGCTGGCGGGACCGAGGCCGCTTTCAGCATCCGGGCACATTTGTGGAAGCAGCCAGGCACAAGTCCAAACTGCCGAAGAGTTCCCACATCCCATGTCACGGCTGTTGCGAGAGCTGTGCGGCAGCTTTCAGACAGGGTGGCCAGAGGGGCCGTCACTTACTTGAGGCTGATGAGTCCCTTGTTGGAGCAGAGAGCCGCTGTCAGCGCAGTGACCCCAGCGCTGCTGATGGAATTGCTCTGGAGACTGACACAAACAGAGGGAGGCATTAGGACGGGCTAGTCTTGGCATCGCTAGGTAGGCTGTGGGGTTGTGATAGGGGTTAAAAGTGCCTGTTTCACCGAGAAACCAGCAGCTTCCAGGTGGGGGGAGCTGAGGCTAAAGGACCAGCTGTGGAAGGAGCAGTGGGCCCCCAGCACGGGACTTTGGGGCAGTGGGGTGGGAGGCAGCCCGGTGTCGGGGACTTACTCAAGGCTTTGCAGGCTGTGATTGACCTTCAGAGCTTCCGCCAAGGCAACTGAGCCATTGTCTCCTACGGCGTTGCTGGAGAGCCTAAAGACACGAGGACGAGCAAGCGTTACCAGCAGCTGTGTTGCAACCAGAGCCCCTGCCAGCAGCATGAGGTCTGTGGTCCCCTGCCCCTCTAGCAGGACCTGAGCAGCTTTGCTGGCCATCCCTTGCTGAGGCCACGCTTAGATCTGCCGGCAAGGATTCACCTGAGCCGGCAGGATTGCCGCAGCAGGGCCCCATGCACAGGGCCCGTTGTACCTTTGGGTCCTGGGAACACCCTCGGGGCCAACAACAAGCATGAATTTGCTGCAGTCTAATTTCCAACCTACATACACCTATGTTGCTGTATCAATGTTGCTTTTTAGCTGAAATCTCTTTTACTGTATCTGCAGGGCCTGGAGACCCACTGCTTGCCATTCTGGAGGGAAGCTTTGCCTCTCAGTTCGCTATGTGGCTCCCTGCTTCCCTGGAGGTAAGCAGAGCATCCCTGCACAAGGTCTCTCCAAAAGCAATTCTGCCGCCCTTCCCACCCTCCACGCACGACAGCCCCCTTGGACCAAGGGGTGAAGCCTGCCCTGGCTGCCTAGCACAGCCCAGACCCCTGCCCATGGCTCGTGCCCGTAGATCCCAGGGAAACACGGCGTTGGCATTGCCATCCCTCGGCCTCGTGCTGCCCCTGCTGGCTCTTACGTCAGTTCCTTGAGGCTGCAGTTCTGCTTCAGCGCCTCTGCTATTTTCCTCGCACCGTGGGCTCCGATGGAGTTTTTCTGCAGGCTGCAAAGGAGAGGAAGTCACCCACGAATATCAGCCAGCCACGTCTCCGTGGGTGGCACCTGCACTCCTTCCTCCTCTGCAGACTGTTCTCAGCTCTGGCAGTGCTCTTCCACCCTGCGTGTGCCCCGAGGACATTTCAGGCTGGGAAACAGGTGCCCGAGAGACCAGTGCATTGGGTTGTGACAACCTCTAAAGGTCTGGGAAGTCTTTGCTATCGGGGGTGGTACGGGGATGGTAAACTAGGAAAAGGAGCGCTATGGGAAAGCCCAGGCTCTGCCACCTGGTGTGCGTGGCCAGTTGGCCACCAGGATGCGGCCAAGCAGGAGCCAGCGCAGGGTCTGCTGGTGGCTGGGAGGAGCAGAGGGGACAGACACCAGGTCCTGGTCACTCACTGCAGGGTCGTCAGCCTGTGGTTGGTTAGCAGGGCCTCGGCCAGGAACATGGCACCGTCCTCCTTGATCACGTTGTGCTGCAGGCTGCAAGGAGAGAGGAGCGAGCTGCAAGCAAGTGCCAGGGAGGCGGCACCTCCTTAACCTCAGCACCTACCCAGACACACACACCCGTCCAGGACTGCCACCGGTGCTGGGTGAGCAGGATCCCGCCTTCTACAGCACTAAAAGGTTCCCAATTTCACTGCCTGTAGCAGGGTCTGCTTTCCTGTTGTGCAGCCCCGCATCCCAGTGGAGGTTTAGGGCCCCTCGGAGTGATGGGGATTTACGGTCCATATTATTTCTGTTCCCCTTACACTCAGGCTTGCTGCCCAGCACAACCAAGCCAGGTTGTGCCCAGGTTGTCCCCACAAGGGCAGGAAATCTGCAACGTGACGAGAGGGCTGCAGGCAGCTCGTCCTGTGAGTCTGCTCCTGGGGGTGCTGCTGAAGTTGAGACTTACTTCAGGGAGAGCAGGACTTGGTTTTTTTTCAGTGCATCAGCCAGTGCTTTCGCTCCCGAGGGGCCGATGGAGTTGCTTCGCAGGCTGGGGCGAGGCAGGGGAGAGATGAGCAGAAAGGACGAGGTTAGCAAAGCGAGAGCAGCAGCCACCCACCCGCACCGGGACCAGCTGGCTGCAGGCATCCGAGCGGGATGTGCCCAGTTTAAGCCAAATGCCTCCACACGGCACTGTCTTAGGACCATTGTGGTACTTCAGCCGTAGGGCCGATGTCCCCTTGTCCCCAGGCTGTTAGTGTCTGGGTGGGATGCTATCGGTCTGATATTTATTAACGAACCCACGTGAAGGGACTGTGGCAATCAGCCGATGTGCACCCAGCACAGTTGACTGCGAGGGCCAGCAGGTTCTGCTGCCGTGGGACACCGCACTGGCAGCCCGCAGGCTTTTATCCACCCCTGCAGCAGCACGGCTTCGGGCGCTGGAGGCTGTCCCCAGCTCGGTCGGGCCAGGCGAGATTCAGCCTCGCAGGGACTGCACAGCATGAGCTGGGAAGGGGTAACACTTACTCCAGCACCATCAGGCTCCTGTTCACCATCAGCGACCTGGCCAGTGCTTTGGCACCCTTATTGCTGATCTGATTTTCCGCCAAGCTGCCCAGAAAAAGAGAACAGGCGTCTGTCAGGGGGAGAAAGAGGCTCTCGCAGCCCCAGTGCATCTGCGAGTGCTGCTGGCTGTGCTGCGGCCAGCAACACAGCTGGGAACGGTGCAGCAGAGGAGAGAGGTCGGGAGCGTTTGCTTGGTTCATGTGTGGCCCTGCCACACTCTGCAGATGTTTCGAGGTATGCTCCCCTGGTGTGGAGTTTCAGGGACAGGGTGGAAGGGGAGTTTCTAGACTTAAAGTTAATTCATGTTGTGAACAAGGGAGAGATCACGGTGCAGGGGCCTCTACGTGCAGCCACAGACAAGGAAGGGAAGGGAAATGGCAAAATGGGGACCCGTCTGCTTGGGGCCACGCATCTCCATACACCAGCTGGTCTAACCCGTGGTGAGCCGCAGGTGCCCAGCAAACAGCCACGACCTTGGGAAGTGGTTTATCGAGACAAGCGATCTGTGGCTTGCTACCCAAATTACAGGTTTAAGAACAGCAAGGAGGCAGGAGTCTAGCTAAAAATAACGGAGGTGGGTGGCCCCACCGACTGGGGCTTTGGGTGAATCACGGCCTGCACCGGAGATGAACGCAGGGCTGCTGATGGCAGCTGTCCCAGGAAGACCAGGCGAGACAGCGGGGCAAGCACGCTGCTAAAGCTGGGGTAAGGTGCAGGGGCCCTCTGCAGAGGGCCACCTTGGTCACCTGGAACCCTGGGGAACCAGTGGGACAGCCACTTCTGGAGGCCCCTCAACCTTGTTCTCCCCGGGAAGAGCTCATGTGGGCAAGGTCCTACCTGAGCTTCTGGATCTGACAGTCCTTCACGCTCAGCACACTGCCCAGCAGCTCCATCACGTTGTCCTTAAAATGGTTATTGTCCAGCCTGGAGGAAATAGAAGGAAAGAGCAAAAGCAAGGTATTTTGGAGAACAAAAAGTGGGGAAAAGACTACCCACAACTGCATGGGAACACAGCTGTCCACTGACATCTGCCCTTCACAAGTGGAAAAAGTCAGGCGCAGAAGCAGAGGTGACTTCCCTGAGACTGCAGAGGTGGCCCAGTGCCATCCTCAGCACAGCATTCGTGCGCCTACATCTCCCATAGACACCTGGGTCCGGCGTCCCTGCTTGCTTCTCCGAGTGCAGTCCCGCTGCGACTTACCTGAGGTTGTGGCAGAAGAGGAGCTGGGGGAGCAGGCTCTTACAGACGTTGTAAGTGAGGCAGTTGGAGAGGTTGGTCTCCTCCACGCACACGTCAGACACCTGCAGGAGGTATGCCAGGGCGGAGCAGTTCACTGGCGTGAGCATCCCAGCCAAGCTCTCGTTCTTCATCGCTTCCTCCACAGACTTGGCAATCTCCGTGTGCTGAATCTCGTACAGGCAGTGCATGGTGTTCACTGTCCGTGAGGAGATAACGTAGTCCGTGTTCAGGCAGCCCTGGAGAAAGCTGATCGCTTGGCTCCTGAAGCTGTTGTGCTCGTCTTTCGCCAGGAGCCACCCGGAGAGCAGCTTGTTCACCTGGGGGGAGAGGAGCCCGGAGAGGAAACGCACAAAGATATCGAGCTGCCCGTCCTCTGCCTGCAGCGACCTCTGAACAGCACTCTTGAAGTGGTTGAGGAAACCCAGCTTGGGCCAGGACATCCCGCTCTCCGTGAAGAGGTCGAATATTGCCCGCTTCGCAGCAGTGTAATAATAAATAGCTGCTAAAAACTCCTGTATGGTTAAGTGGGAGAAATAATAGGCTGTGGAGGACTGCATCTCCTCTTTGAGTAAGAGTCTGCTGCACAAGCTGCTCTGCAGCAAGGAAAGGTCTATGCCGTACGTCTTCATGTCCTGCTCATAAAACACGTACTTCTTTTTGAGCAGGCCGTAGAAGGCCAGCCTGCCCAGGCTGCCCATTATTTTCTTGCTGTTGTTCACAGCTTGCTCAATCCTGAGTGTTTCTCTCTGCTTTTCTGGCCAGTCACTGCTCAAAGCCATTTTAAAATAATAGGAATAGATTTCTGATAAGGTCTTAGGAACAACTGCCATTTCTTGGGATTGATCGGTGCTATTTTTTAGGTAATAACCAATTGAAGAGCCAGAAATCCAGCAAAAGCCAGGAACTGTGCACATGATGTGTAGAGATCTGTTAGCCTTGATATGATGCAGAACTCGGCTGGATAAGTCTCTGTTGTCAAGGAACATCTGGTCCAAAAAGTCTTTCATCTCTGCAGCTCCGAAACCTCGTATTTCCGTCATCCGGTCAACAAGCCCCCCAGGGATCTGGCTGGCTGCCGTTGGCCGTGAAGTGACCCAGACAGAAGCCTCCTGTAACAGGTTGCCACGTATGATATTGGTGATCAGGTTGTCCACTTGAATGTCCTTTTTGGGATCGGTGCATACAACCGTGTTGGAAAAATCCAACGGAGTCTTAAACTCATCCAAGCCGTCGAGGATGAGCAGTGTCCTGGCGGCTCCCGCGGAGATGCAGTTGGGCTCAGTGATGTGAGGGAACGCCGAGCGGATGAGCCTCTCGGCAGAGAGCTTCTCGTAGGCGTTGAGTTCCCGGAAGGTGAGGGGCAGCACAAACACGATGTCCCTGTTGATCTCCCCCTTTGCCCAGCTGTAGACAAACAGCTTCACCAGCGTGCTTTTGCCAATCCCAGCCACCCCCACGGTGACGGAGATCCGCGGGGGGATGCTGACCTTGGACAGGGGCAGAAAGAGCTTCTCTAAAGGGATGCTCTTGGATATGTTTCGTAGGCCTTTGGTGGTTTCAATCTGCAGGATGTCATGCTCCTTCTGCTGGATATCAGTCAAGCCTTCCACCAGCAGCAGGTTCGTGAGTCGCTGGAGAGGACCTGTCTCCAAGCCGTTCCCATAGTAGCTTTGGAGGCTCTCCAGATGTTTCTGCACCATTGGTTCTGCACAGAGAGAAATGAAACAAGAGGTAAGGAGGAGGAGAATAACCACAAATGCAAATGAGAGAGACTGCTTGACTTTTCTGCCACTCCCACGAAGAGGGGAAACCACATGGAGCCCTTACATGGGCAGGAAGGCATACGCCAGGGCCCTGACCAGCCTCACCTGCAGCCTCCACCCACACCTGTAGGTCCAGGAGCCCATTTAAGCTCAACAACTCCTACAACTCCACACTGCGGGACTGCTTGTCTACAGCTCCATCAAACCTGTGCCTGCTATGGCCCTTATTGATCCAGACCCTGACCTGTGAGCTGTCTTTGCAGCTTGTCCTCGGACCCACCTCATCACGCTGCACTTGCCTGGTGGTCACGCGGGCGCCCCGCATCCTGCCCCCGTGCGGGCTGCCTACCGTAGACAGTGATGTGGAGGTAGAGCTGGGAATTGGTGGTCTCGATGAAGGTCTGCAGGGACTGGGAGGCATAGCTGCCCTTGCCAGCCAGGACATCCACCACGGCCCTCACCTGCTCGGGCAGAGAACTCGCCTCCTGCACCTGGCCGGCCTCCTCTGCCGTGAGGAGGTCCAGCCTCCGCAGGTGGCAGATGATCTCCTCCAGGAACTGCGGTGAGATGGACCTCACCAACTGCTTCCGGTAGCGATTGATCCAAGCCTCTGCGGGAGAGGAGAGCAGGAGGTTTGGGTCTCGTACAAGCTCTGGGCACGTTGCGCAGGGGTGGTGGGAAAGGCAGCAGTGGAGCGCCCGGTCTGACTGTGAGGGTAGCCCTGCTTGGAGCAGGGGGAAACTACAGCCCTCCGGAGGAACCTGCCAAAGTCCTCCTAGAGAAGCCGTCCCGCAGCTGTGGCGGGCTGTTTTGTTAGGAGGTGCTTGGTCAAGGCACTGGCTATAGAAATTGGAGTCAAAGAAACCTAAGAACACAAGAAATGAAGCTTCTTCCTGGAAACAAAGCCCGTGGAGAGAGAAGTCTAAGGAAGAGCATCTGTCTTCAGAGGCAGCCGCTCCCCCCTGCCAGCACAGCAGTCCCCAAGCCCTGGGACCAGGGACCGCTGTCTGTCCTCCCACCTAGGTGCCCCACCTCATCCCGTTGTTGACTACAAACTCCACCAAAGTGCTGGATTTCCTCGGACCACTGCCCATCCTGCTGCAGAGCCCAGCCACAGCCAGGCGCGAGGACCCGGCAGGTTTCAGCGTCCGTGCTGCTCCCTCCGGCCACCACTCACCTTCCATCAGAGGCCTCCCGTGGCATCGGCGATCCCGGGGCGAGGAGCACTGCGTTTGCAGCAGCACGGCCGTCAGCCTGCGCCCACCGCCTTCCCATGGACTGCCCGGCGTCCCCTCCGGCAGGCGCGCAGCAGGCGGCACGTCAGTCCAGGCTCCTGCTGCCCCGCGCAGCCTTCACCCATCTCCCTGGTGGGACAAGAGGAGCAGCGTGGGACGGAGCCGCCTCCGGCTGACGCTGCCCTCCCCACCGCCGGCACACGGGGACGCGGGCTGAGCTGGTGGCCATCCCCAGCCACTGTCACGGGCACGGTCCCATGCCAGCGCTGAGGCTGCCGCGTGCAGAGCTGGGATAGCAACGCTCAGCTGCGCCCTGCCTGCTCCTCTGACGCTGAAATCCAGCAGCATTCGTCTTAGCTTCTGGCTCAGATCAGCCAGACGTCAGGTTGCTGTGGGCTTGGCGTCGTGCAGCTGCATCTCTGCCTGCCTGCCCAGACCTCGTGTGCCGCAGACTTGGTGCCTTCACCAGCACCGCATGGCAGGTGCCTTTCTCGGGCAGACTGTGATTGCGTTGATAGCCCGTACAGTGACAGCTCCGTGCCATCTGCAGGGCACCTGGCAAGCGTCTGGGTGCCAGCGTTGCCACCTGTGGGTCAGCAGGACTGTGAACTGCTCAAGAATTTTCTTTTTGTTGTGAAGGAGGTTGTGGGGCAGCAGCAGAACAACAAAGGGCCCGTTTCAGTTTCAAAGCCACCTTGCTGCCGTCCAGAGCCTCTGTCACAGCTTGCTGATCGGTGGCAGCCACCACATCCTGTTGCAGAGCTCTGCAGACGCTCCCTTTCAGCGGCACCACTGGTGAATCATCGCGCAGAGAAGGAGCACCTACCCCCTCTGTCCCCCTCGGCTGCTGCAGGACTGCTGCCAAACCATTTTGGTTTTGTTTTTTTTGTTGTTTTTTTGTTTTTTTTTTCTCACAGGTGTGTCTGGTCACTGAATACAATTGTTTTTAAAGCAGACAGCAGAAGTGAGGAGGGCAATACCTTCCTGCTGAGAATGCTCCCGGCTTCATCTGTATTAGCACTTTACAGCCTCTTCACCAGGCCCAAAGTCACCTCCATGAGCTGGCTGTGTCCAGGTGGGAACTGCTCAGCCCCCGGAGCCAGGAGCCCCAGCACCTCCTGGAGCAGCCGCTTTGGGCCGCTTTTGGCCATCTGAACACGGCAGCAATGCAGACACCACGTCCTAGTCCCCTGGCACAGCATCAGGGCTGTGTAGATCCGTGTGATTTTACCCCTAAGCGTGCCAGCCAGATGCTCTGCAAGGAGGGACCCAGCTCGCAGGCAGGGCTGCCTTTGCCCAAACCCATTCCCAAGCAAACGTGGGCACCGCAGCGGCTTCGGTGCTGCCTTGCCAACAGATACAGCTAACGCCCGCTTTCTTTGGTCAAACAAACCCAACCTCTTCCAGAGAAAAAGCATAAATATAGCTTTGACCAGGAGTTTCTGGTCCACGGTACAAGGTCAGGATGCTTGGGACGTCCCCTTTGCAGGCTCTCCTGCTCATCCTCCCGGCAGGAGACCTGTGTAAGATTTATGTTTCCCACCACCAAGCACAAGGGACGTGCCGCCAGCAGCAGGAGGGAGGACCGGGCTCAGCACCTCCCAGGGCCGAGTCCCGCGGGGTCCTGCACGCACCGCGGCGGCCGATCTCTCCTCGAGGCCCCTCGCAGCACATCCTGCGCAGCCGGGTGAGTGTCCGAGAGGTGTGCGGTGACGCACACACAGCCCATCCCTGTCTACCTGCTGGCAAACCACGGTCCGAGGCATGGGTTGGATGCTGTGGATTGGATGTTTTAAGAGTAGCTGGGTCTGAACCCACAAACTTTCCTCCAGGAGGGAAAGCCAGGTCCCTCTGCTCTTCCTCGGCTGCCCAGCTGCGACCCTCTGGTTTCAGAGGTCGGTGCTTGCTGCTGGCGGGGGCTGCAGCCCCGCAGCGAAGCCCTTTTCCCAGTGCAGGGAGCTTCAAAGCTGCCTCAGCAGCTCAGCTGCCCTGCGTTTCACCCCCCAGGCAGCCCCTTGGTCAATTAAGATATCGGCGCAAATTAAAGGAGCTCAGTGAGCAATTCACAGCAAAATTTTCATCCTTTGATGTCTTCTTGTCTCTAACTGGCCTGGAAAGTTCAAGCGAGCCTTTGCATGCAGCAGTCTCTACGTTTCTCATGTTTGCTGCGCAACCAGTAACATGGTTAAAATGAAATGGGTTTTTGCTGCTTGTGGTGGTGTTTCCCTGTCAGCCCTTCCTCTGAAACGTGGCTGGCTAGGTTGGCCCTTTGATGGAGGAGAACCTGCTGTAATGCTAGAGATTTATTTGATCGCATCCCCTGGTGCTACATCAAAATGTAATTCTGCTGCTGGAAACCAGCAGCCATGGCTCGGCTCATCCAAAAGCACCTGACCTGGAGAAGAAAGCAGCAGAAAAAATGATGCAGTGGCAGCATTTTTTTTTTTCTGCTTCCAGTACAAAAACTTCCCATGGATGCAGCTCCAGGACTGCCCGGTGGGTGCTGGTTTTCTCCGGGAGCCCGGGAGGGTGAAGGACGTTATCTACGTGGGCCAGGAGGCTGCAAACGCAGCATGCCCACAGGAGCAGGGATCCAGCGGTGCCTTGTGTCCCTCCTGCCTTGCTGCCAGCGTCCCCGGGCGCACCAAGGTAATAAGAGGGAGACGGGAAGCCGCACAGCCAAACTGGTGAACGGCATCTGTGAGCCCCTGGCAGGGAAATGTGGGATTTTGTTTGCAAGAAAGTGGTGTTAATGCTGGTGGGCTCCGAGAGCCCAGCCCGGGGCAGAGCAGGAGCTGCCGGGCTGGCTCGCTGCCTGCCTTCGGACATCACCTCTCCCTCCGCTGTCCCTTTCCTCCCTTGCCAAGTCTCCTGAGGACAACTGGTTGGAAACGCATAGAAAGAGAAACCCGCTTTCTCTTGATCACCCTGTAGTAAAATCAGAGCCGTTTCCTTCCTGTGTCCCACCTAAAACGAGAGCTATCTCGCATCGCTCCCTGGGCAGGGTCCCAGGAGCACCCACCCAGTGGGATGCCACCAGAGACAGGGGGCTCTGGGGACACGGGGACCATTGGCTGGGGCAGGTGGGGTGGCAGTGCCTGGGGAGGCTTCTGCTGGCGACCCCCTGGGCACAGCGGAGTCCTGTGGAGTGCTTTGGTTTTAACAACGCTTCTGTCTTCCAACAGAAAACTCGCCCATCTGAGGACGTCCAGTGAACGCTGGCTTTCTCTTAACAGAGCCGCGGCCCCACCTCCTACGTCCCACCGTGCCTGCGAGCAGAGGGTGCGCGTCCAAAGCACGTCAGTGCCCGGGAGTCACAGGCACCACGCTGGAAGGGACCGCGTACGCCGCCGGCCATCCTCCCGGCGGCTCCTGCGCTTTTCACCGCCGTGCATCCTATTCCGAGATTCGAACACCAACACCAGAAAAACGCGGATCAAGACATAGCTGCTTCTGCTCACCTTTGGCTCGAAGTATGTAAATACACTCCTGCTCTCAGCACAGCTACGAGGGATTCGGGTGCCTGCGCGTGCAGCAGGCTTGATTCAGCTGGCTGCACGCGCTGTAACCCTTCTGCGTGTGGTTTGTGTAACCGAGGTGCAAAGCAGCGTGCCGCAGGGGATGTGGCTGACGCCGAGCAGCGCTGCCCAGCTGGCAGAGCCTGGGGACCTGGCCTGCCCTGGTGGGACAGGGCTGGCATGGCACATAGACTTTGCAGGCACCTGACTGCCTGCATGCAGAAAACAATGGAACATGGCGGATCTGCAGTATTTAGGTACATTATAAAGCTTCTTGTATTAATTAATAATTGCGTTATCAACCAGATGCCTCTAGGAGCAAAGAAGTGTAGCTCCAGTGCAGCTCCGTGCCCCCAAACCAGCAGAAAGCCCCAGTGCTGGCCCTGCCTTCTCCCCGTTTCATCGCCACCGCGCTGGGGTTGCCGGCTGATCAGAGCTGCGGTCTGGGCGAGGCGTTTCAGTGCCCGCATCGAGCCCAGCGGCACTGTGCCCTGTCTCCCTCGCGCTCGCTCTGCCCCAGACATGGGAACGGCATTTGCTCAGAGAGAAACCAGCCTATCTTCCCACCATTTCCTGGCGCGCGTGGGTCTCGGCGGCAGCCCGCTCTGGCTGGGCTCTCCGAGCCACGGCAGGCGGCACGATGGCAGCTGGGTCCCCAGGACCAGAGCGGGACACAAACCCACAGCACCGGGGACTCGGGGCCATCGGTAAAGCCAGTGACGAGCTCGGAAGCCGAAAGTAGAGAAGTGCCCCTGCTAAAGTAACGCGGGAGGTGGCGGGCGCTCTTGCTGCGAGACTGGAGGCCTGCCGTGTCAATAGCCACCTGAGCAGCACTGGATGCTCTTGTTTTTCCTGCTGCTTATCTACTGGGTAGGGAGGGCAGCTTTCCGAGGGCAGCTTTCCAAGGGCAGGCCCTGGGGCAGCGCACTGCAAGCAGAAGCGGCCAGGCCATCGTTTCCAGCCGCCCTCCCTCCGCTGATGGCTTGAGCAAACCCTCCAGGCGCAACGCGGGCTGCCACCTTTTGGCAGAACAGAAAAGAATTTCACTGAAGCAATGAAGCATCTTCTGCATTGTACCCGATTATGAAACCTGCAGATTTGCACATAATTCACCCCTCTAAGCTTACACATGATTTTAAGATGCCGCCTTGTTTTATTTTTACTATTTGTATTTAATGTTACCAAAGATGATCGCACCTGAAGAGCGAGTTTCCTGCGTGCACTCTCCTGCCCAGCCCTTCCTTACCAGGAGGACTTTCTCAAAAACCAGAGGCTGTTTTAACCCAGCCACTGTCCTGTAGAGATTGGTCAGTATAAAGTGTCACCATGAGACCAGGCTGGCCGGGTCTCCTGCATCACAGCAGGCAGGGCTGTCACTGCCCCAGTAAAAGTCTTCTGGGTATGCCAAATCTAACTCCTACAGGCTCTTATTTCCTCCAAATCCTCCACCAGAGAAGCAGGGCCCAGACACAGCGAGAATTGAGCAGCAAGCAGTGGAGGTGAGGAGTCGGAGAGTGCCCCACAGGCTGCGTGCCAGGAGCCCAGGCACCAGATCTCGTTAGGAAAAAGCAAGGATCAATCTCCGGGTAACTCCAAACTGACAAAAATGAAGGTAATTTCAGAGAGAAGGTCTCCTGCAGCACGCTGCTACGCCTCGCAAGCCTCAAAGTGAAAAATGATGCATTTTTCCACCATGCCCCCAGGACAAAATTCAGCACAAAAATGTACGCAGTATGGAAAAGCAGATCCTCCCTGTGAGCAGTTTCTGCCTCTCTCGCTTAGGGGATCTCGGTTCTCAGGACATCAGCATGAACGCTGAGCGCGAGCGGCCGCCAGCCTGCCCCGGTAGCGAGGCCAGCCTCAGCCTCAGAGGGGAGGCAGAGCTCAGGGGGCTGAGCGGCTGCGGTGCCGCCCCGCCGCCAAACCTCGGGGACGTGCCAGATCCCCAAGGGCTTCGGTCACACGGCACCCGCCTGGAGCTGCGGCTGTGAACCCCCAAACCAGCTGCAAGTCCTCAGGAAAGCAACTTTCATGCAACACCGAACACGCTTCGTGCTGCGCTCTCCCCAGACTGCCCCAAATTATGCACGTCCGGCCTTGGATAGCCCTTCCGCGCAGTGGTCAAACCACAGGCGCTGCGGTGGCGAAGTCTCAGTCGGTGACAGCACCAGCCCCTGCTCCGGCTGCCCTCTCCCGGCAGCCCCACACCTCCAGGCTTCGTAGCGTCCCTGACGGTCTTAGCTGCTCCGTCGCCTTGACCTGCCCCTGGCACCCGCCGTTCATGCGTCGCGTTTGGGCGTCCCCGCAAGCAAAAAGAGCCCAAGGAGGTACCGGGTGCAGCCGCTGAGCCTTCAGCCTTGCCGCCTCTGGGGCTGAGCTCAGGGAGAGCGCAGTGGTCCCGCTTCCTGAAGAAGGACGCGTGGGTGCAGCGCAGCAGAGAAGCTTTCAAGGCCCGTCTGGCTTCTACCCAAACCCAGGACCACGGCTCGCTCTTTGATGTGCTGGGCTTGCAGGCAGCACGGTGCACTTAAGGATGCTTATCTCATCCTTTTCTATTTATGCTACATAAATAGCATATTCTATTTACGCTGTGTTTCTTTGGCTGTTTTTGAAGAGGAATGAATTCATCTAAGCAGCACTAACATGGGGGCAAAACCTGGCGGTGCATGAGGCGGAGACGCTGCACCGGCCCTGTGCGTGCAGCAGGCGAGGGGACAGACTTTGTGACGAGGGACGGGTTCCCGCGAGGTGCCACGCGTGTCCCCATCACGTAGGACTGCTCCTGAGCGTCTCCACCTCTGGCCGAGCTGTGGGAAGGCCGGCAAGCCCGGGAGAGGAGAGCCAGGATGTCTCGCAGCAGCAAAGCCAGCGCCACCGCACATGGCTGCCGCAGCGAGGCGTGCAGCAGCTCGTCCCCGCGCTGGGCGGCCAAGCGACGTGCTGCCGTCCCCGCGCACCGCCCAGGGGACAAGGGCCAAGCTCAAACCAGCCCCACCGAGACCTTACCTCGGCGTCGCGCCACCTTCCCCTGGTCCCCGTGCGAGCAGGACAGGAGAGAGGACATCCTAGTCCTTTGCTCTCTCTCTCGTCGCCCGGATGTTCGAGTGCAAGTCAGAAAATGGAAGCCAAGCCCCTTCCCCTGCCCCTCTAGGACGAGTGGAGGGGCCGCGGGCACCCGCGGAGGAGCCGGGGCAGCCCCCGGGGACGGTGGTCACGGCTCCCCACGCCGCCGTGCCAGCCGAGCTGCTTTTTCTCTCGGCTCGCTCCTTGCCCCTTCCTGCACTGTGGGTCTTACTCGATCTTCCTTCCTGTCGCAGCAGAGCTGTCGGGCTGCCGTGTATGCAAATCGAAGCGCGGATCTGCTGAGAAACCCGCAGCGCAGCGCTGGTAACCACCCCTATCCGATGCGAGCCCCTGGCGTGCAGCCGCGTCCCGAGCCACGGCTGCTCTCCTGGCCACCAGCGATGTCCAAATGAGAATTAGTTCCCCCCAAGCGACACCACATGCTCGCCCTGCGCCGGCAGAGCCCAGGGGAGCTGGGTGTTGCTCCGCAGTCCCTCGCCGGCCGGTAGCATCTCAAAACTGGGTCTGAAGCTCTGGGGAGAGCTGATGGAAGAGGCTGGTGCCACGGCAGCTCTTCCCCTCACTGGCTGCACCAGGAAACGCTTTCCCCTCTGCCGGTAAATTCAAGTTGTATCTTGAAAACACTGAAGGAGCAGAAGGGAGGAATAAAGTCTCCTTCCTCCAAAGCTGTTCTCTGCCGGTGCTGGAGTTGTGTTTGGACAACGCTTTTGGGATGCCTGGTGTAGCTCAGGTTGCTCCGCGTGGAGCCAGGAGTTGGATGCGAGGATCCTCGTCTCTCCAGCTCGGGCTGTTCTGTCGCTCTGTGAGTGTTCTCGCTAGTTACCACTTTATCTCCCAGTAGACGAGGGATGTCCACAAGCAGCAATGCATTCCCGCACGGTTGAGCCACTGCCCTGCGGAGAAGGACCGGCGGGCGCTGCCTCCTGGGCTCCCTGCAGGTGAGGGATTGCGGTCAGCCTCTCCGCTTGGCTTTGCCTTGCAAAAGCATTAACGTGCGAAGCCTGCGGCGTGCTTCGCTGGCATTCAAACGCTGTGAGCTGCTGACCAGGCGGGTCCGAGGACGCGGAGACCTGAGGCACGTCTGCTTCGTGTGACGTCCTGCCAGGGGATGGGGCCACTTGGCATCGAGCAGGCAGCTCTAATCGGGCTGCATCTAAACCCGTGACCACGCACTGCGCTGTGCGTACAGCGCTAGCCGAGCTTTGGCCCTGCCAGCCCTTGGGCCTGGGGAAAAGGAGATGTTTATTTTATTTTTTTCCAACTAGCATCACTCACCAGGATGCCCGGGGTTTCGGCCTCTCTAATGCGTTCCGGGGTGTTTATACAGAAAGGCGCCCGGGACCTGCTCAGTGCTGGACGGCGGGGATGTGTCGGACGGCTTCACCGCTCCGCCCCGCGCCCTCCCTCCGTGCCAGCCCCGGGGGCCGCGGGCAGCAGCGGCCCCGGCCCGACCCCAGCTCGCGCCCCGCTGAGGCAGCGTGC
>VXAL01003591.1:101556-118136 GCA_013399475.1 Chauna torquata
CCTGGGAAGCGGCCGCCTGGCTGCAGCGGCCCCGGGCCGGGCTGGAGGGGCTCGGGGCGTGTGGAGCGGCCCCCGGCTCACCACCCGCCTCGCCCGCCTCCGCAGGGGCTCAGGGCGGCTCCGTGGCCCGGGCTCTGCTGGACGATGGGACGTTCACGGTCCGCGCCGTGACGCGGAGGCCCAGGAAGAAGGAGGCTGCGCAGCTGAAGCAGAGGGGAGCCGAGGTCGTGAAGGCGGATCAGGACGATGAGCGAACTCTGGAGCTGGCCTTGGCGGGCGCTTACGGAGCCTTTGTTGTGACCAACTTCTGGGAGCATTGCAGCAAGGAGAAGGAAATCACGCAGGTACCGGCGCTTGCTTTAACAGGGACCCCATGCAGAACAGCCTGGGAGAGGGGAATTGAGGTAGAGCCGTGCGGCATCAGGATGCCCTGTTACAGTTCTTTGTGCAGCCTTGCCAGCCCTGGTGGTTTAAACATCCGGTGCAGAATAGTCATGAGGACTTGCAAACAAATCAGGTCCAGGTTCTTGCAAAGCTGGAGCTTATTGCCTGTTCCCACATTGTCACAGGGCTCCAGGATCTGGTGCCTCCAGGGAGCAGTTAGACACCGTGATGCTTGGCATGGTGGAGAGCTCTGCCCAGAAGTCAGAGTGGCAGGAGTGGGCAGACTGCTCCACAGAGCCTTTCCGGGGCAGAGCCAGGGCTGTAGCTGCTAGCACTCTGCTGCATTTAGAGCTTTGGGGCCCAAACGTGTTGCAACGTCAGAAATCCCAGGGCCTTCCCCAACGGGAGGAGTTCACCCTAGGGCAGGCTGATGGTTTTGCAAGATAAGATCTGCTAGGGCAGATCCCTGGCAGGTCTTTAGGGTTGGTGTTTGTGTGCATGGTGGAGGAGCTACAAGGTTCATGGTCCTTCTCGTGTATGATGGTGTAAGTGGAGGACTCTACCTCACCTGGCCAGCTCACACTGCTGGGTCTGCTCAGCCCTGGTTCCAGCTGAGGGCTCAGGGTACCAGGTGCTGAGGAGCTTGCTCAGCTGGCATGTTGGAGGCTGCCCTCCTGTCCAGTGGAACAAAGGGGAAGGGGTGAGTGGTGATGAGAGCCCATGCCTGTTCCATGGGAGCCATGCCCGTCTTCATGGCTGGTGTCACTCTTCACACAGGGGAAGCGGCTCGCCGACCTGTCAAAGCGCCTGGGTTTGCGCCACGTGGTGTACAGTGGGCTGGAGAACGTGAAGCAGCTGACGGGGGGCTGCCTGGAGGTGCTCCACTTCGATGGCAAAGGCGTGGTGGAGGAGTACTTCCGGGCTCTCGGCGTTCCCACCACGACTATCCGACTGCCGTACTACTTTGAGAATTTCCTCTCCAGTTTCAAGCCTGAGAAGGCCCCACAAGGAGATACATTTGTCCTGGGTAAGATGGGACCTCTCACTGCGGCTCACTGTCCCGAGTTCTTATCTGCTCCCACTGTGCACAGGCTCCCTGGGCTGGAGGAACCATCCCCTCCATGGGCTTCTCTGCAGCGAGCAGCACGACCGCAGCCCCGGGTGCTTCTGTTCCCACTGGCTGGGGGTTTGCCTGGGATAGTGGTCCTGCCCTGCATGGCAGCTAAACATCAGAGCTACAGACCTGAGCTCTGGCCTGTGCTGCAGCGTCTTTGCTGCTAGTGGTTTGCCAGGGTAGTGGCACCACCGGTGCAGGCTGGCACCAGGGCTGCAGACTGAGGAGGAGGAGAAGGGGCCTGTCCCAGCTTGAACCCAGTGAGTTGTTGGTGCCCTGTGGTCCTTCAGACCTCTTTGGTGGCCTGCAAGAAAGAAGTGAGATCCCAGTGCGGTGTCTGAGGGCTGCTCTGCAGGTCCCGGAGTGTCACTGAATACCCCAGCTCCCTGCAACTGGGATGCTGGAAGTCAGAGGTGGGGCTGCAGGTCCAGGTGAGTCACGGTGCTGCTCTGGCCACAGAGGCAACGGTCTCCTTGCTCAGCCTAGAGTGCGCTTTCGCGGTTTGGCACACCGATGTGGTGCTCTTGGCTTTTCCTCACCTCATGTTCAGAGGACGGGTGCCAAAAACTCCAATAATGCCTCCTGGGAGCTGGGCTCTCGTGCAGGGCTGTGCTCTGACTGGGGTTAATCTCTCCCTTGCAGCACTGCCCATGGGGGACACCCCCATGGATGGGATGGCGGTGGAGGACATGGGGCCCATTGTGCTGAGCCTGCTGAAGTCCCCAGAGGAGTACATAGGCCGAGTGATCGGGCTCAGCACTGGCAAGCTCACCGTGGCTGAGTATGCCGCTGCCTTCTCCCAGCAGACAGGCAAGACCGTGGAAGCCTCCAAGGTAGGAAGCGTCCCTTGGTGTGTTTGGTGCTCTCGAGGTGGGGGGAGGCTGGATCGGCACCCTGCAGCCCACCTTGAAGTGCGACTGGGTCACTGGGTGGACGATCCTTGCGCCTTCCTAACAGCTGGGCGCTCCAGGTCCGTGCAGCTAGGCTGCTGCTGGCTGCAGGTGGACGCAGCAGCAGTGGAGGAGCAGCACGCTCAGCCTCTCCTTTTGGCCTGGAATAGCAGGGGCTCTGGTTCAGGGCCTGAGCATGGACAGCGGTGGCAAAACGAGTGCCCTCCTGCTCCAGCACAGCCGCAGCTCCTCACTCGGTGGCAACATCAGGAGCTGCTGGGATGGAAAGCCCTGACAGCCCCGCGTGTGGGTTTGCTACAGCCCAGTGCTGGTGTCCAGGATACGTCCCGCTGCCCCTGCGTTCTGCTGGAGCGCATGCTGGGACCAGAACTGCCGCGTGGGTATTGTCACTAAGAGAGCTCATATTCGTGGAGTGCTCGGGCAGGTCTGTGCATGGCTCTGAGGGATAACTGAAGCATGAGGTCTCCAGGCACTGCCACCGGCCAGGTGATTGCTAGTTGGGCTGGGCACCTGGAGAACAGGTCTTTGCTGCTTGCCCCTCCCTTCAGCGCATCTTCCCCAAGACCCTCTCTGTGTTGTGCTGTCACAGTGTTCTGGCCTCTGTCTCTCTGCCTTTCGTTTATTTTTTGTTTGTGCTTTGGCTGTGCTGCTCTACTCGGGCAGCCATTACAACAGGCAGGGTCTGCAGCGGCACTGCTTTGAGAACAAAGCGCATTTCAGCAGAAACAAAGCACCTCTGCTTCTCTCCCTAGATTCTCCTCTGCCAGGGACAGATAAGCAGCCTTCTCGTCCCAGGCCTTCTAAGGGCTTCAGCGCAGTGATCCACACGTTGCTTCAGGCAGGGACAGCAGGTCCTGTAGTACCAGGTGGCAGCTGGGTGTGCTCAGGGTCCCCAGAGCTCTCCCAGACACCCCAAGCCAGTGTTTCTAGAGCCCCTCAGCCGCTGCTGTGCCTTGGGGCAGGGAAGGGCACCTGGTGGCTGCTCTGGGCCTGCTGCTGGGGAGCGCACATTGTGTGTCTGAGCCCTGAGCCCCGCCTGGCCGTGTGCCGGAGCTGGGTGCTGGCCCTGAGCACGTTGGGTTGTTCCCTGCCAGACAGGACTGCAGGGTGCTCAGTGACACTGCCCTGCCAAGTGGCTGCGGATTTGGGCAGCAGCTGCCTTGGGACAGATGCGGAACAAACTCCCGAGCATCTGTGCTGCGTGATTTCTCCCCGCACACACCTCTTCTCACGCTGCGCCTGGAGGAAGGGTGGACTGGGGGGTGGAATTCATGGGTTGGCACCAGCTGCAAGCCAGCGGTCTGCTTCATCCTGCCTCCCACCAGCGTGCTCTGGCGAAGGCTTTCCTCCGCCTTGCCCTCACACCGCAGGGCTGCTGCTGCCATTACGCAAACCCTGCTGAACAGATTCGCTGAGCAGCAGATCCCTCCTCACCGGTGGAAATTAATGCAGCAGGATGCTTTAACGCAGCCCTCTTTGGCTTCCCTGCCTGGTGTAAGGGTAATGCGCCAGCAGCCTCTGCCCTGTGAAGACAGTGTTTCTCCTCAATTCTGTTTGCAGATCTCACCTGAGGAGTACGAGAAACTCGGCTTCCCTGGGGCAAAGGCTCTGGCCAATATGTTCCGTTTCTATGCCCTGAAGCCAGACCGCAACGTGGAGCTGACCATGAAACTCAACCCCAAGGCCCGCACGTTCCACCAGTGGCTGGCAGACAACAAAGCTGCTTTCTGATCTTCCACCCAAGCTTCTGCAGCAGGTAGCGGGGACTGGCCAAGGCAGTGAGCCACGCTGCTTTCCGCTAGTGCCCGGGGCAAGGCTGACCTACAGCAGCACGTGCAGGCACAGTGTGCCGCTGCGCGAGGTGGGAAGCGCTTTGCTGCGTGCGACTCTCCTGTGACTGTAACTGCCCTGCTTGGTGGAGACTGCTTCAGACCAGTACTGCTAGACAGCTGCAGGCAGACAGGCGGAAGAAGCGCTACTTTGCACACTCTCTTTAGGGAGGTGTTTAGTGATTCTGTGTGTTTTCACATCTACGGGGTGGTGGCTTCATTTCCCAGGATCACCCTCTTTCCTAGGCAGCTCTGAGCATACAGCAACGTGGTGCACTCAGCTGCCAGCAGCTCAGTGCCCAGAAGGCCAGTGCCATCTCTCAGCCACCCCAGGCACCCACAGCAGTCCCCAAAACCAGCACTGGTGCAGGCTGGGGTTTCTCCTTGGACCACATTCAGGCATCGCAGGTAAGCCAGCAGGCACAGCCGCATGCCTGGAGAGACGGTGCACTGCGTTAGTGTCACCCTGGCAAAGAGGTGCCCTCAGCCCCACTCAGACAGCCCTCATCAGTTAAGTAAAATTTTTGCAAGATTGTCCAACGTTAGGATGTAAGACTCATTTAAAAAGCTTCTCCCCTCACCCTCCCCTGAAGGTACCGTTTGGATGAGAGCTCTGGGACATGGCTGTCTTTGTGCTTAAAGTCAGTTGCAACCACAAGACAGATGCTTAGTTACCTAGCCACATCCTCTGCTCATTTAAGAGAAGACTTTCGTTCCTAGCCTACTACTGAGGGAGGGAAGGCAGTAGCAGTCAAACCAGTAGAGGCAGGAGGTTGGAAGAGTAGACAAGGCAGCAAGGCACAGCACGTGTTAAATAGCTTTTATCAACTTAATCTTATTTACATGGATACAGAATCACTTTACAGACAGTTTAATCAGTAGGCAACACGTGCTTTATTTCAGCAAATTAAGAAGGGCAAGACTACGACATCTTCTTGTTTAACTGGTCGATTAGTGGGCTGATGGCACCTGCATGGTACAGCTAACAACAGCGGGCTACGGTAACCATGAAAATACTCACTGAAAGAGCTCAACTCCGCCTGGAAGGAGTGATCCACTTCACTTGCATTCTCACGCATGTACGAACGACTCTGACCAATTATTTATGCTATGGGTGTTGCGCTAACATAATAAAATAGTTTGTCCAAACTGGCAAAGGGCTTGGTGATAAACTTGTACCAGTTCTGAAGCAACAGTGGTTGTGTACTATCTTCAGTTAATTGAGGTGGGAGGAAGGAAACCTGAGGCAAAGTGCAGATTCCATCACTGCGCTTTGTGCAGGAAATCAGCAGGACTAAGAAACCCCACAGCTGCTGAGGAAGCCAGGGCAGCTGAGCTTTTACAAATCCCAGCAAAAGGGAGACATCCTGCTCTGGGAGCGATGCAGGACAGGCAGAAGGGCATGGGAGACTGTCTGTCATGAAGACAGGGTTAAAAGTCACTGACACACCAAGTCTCCTAGGAGAAGATAAGCAGTGCCACGTTCACCAAGCATGTCCAGCATTCGGAGGGGCACCTGAGTGAACAGCAGCCATCTCGGGCTCCATACAGCAAACTGCTCCACTCTGTGCTGGAAGGACAATTTTTATTTCACATTTCCACTGTTTTGAATTCTAAATAAATTTTTCAACTTTAATTTTTTTTTTTAACCAAATAAGCTTCTAGCAGCAGTAGGGACAGTGGAGCAACCTCGAGAGATATCCGCATTACCCCAAAGCTGCATTTTCCTTTGTTACCATTTCCTAGGACAGTGGGTGGCTTTTGTATCATGATGATTGTTGGTGCCTCAGTAGTTTGTAGCCTCTCCAGCTGGGATTCTCACTGTGCTGCTGACTGACATCCTTTGCTCTCCAGAGCCTGCTGCCAGAAGGGTTCATCCCCGACTGCTAATACAATCTGCTGCTGCTGGCTCTTAGTTTCCAGTAGAACGTTTCCCTGCAATTGAAGCAAGCAAAATGTTTAACTTTTCATGAATGCATCAGCCTAAGGCGCAGAGCCCCTCCAGACTGCTTTGTAAGTGCCAGAGTGCGCGCACCTCCCCAGCTGACCTGCAGTTGTGCTTTGCTAGCCACAGGGAACTGACAAGTTTGCAGCTGGCAGTGAGAAGAAGCTGAGCCCCTGGAATCCAAGACACCCGTCTGCCATGGCTGAAGAGATGATTGCAAGTCTGCAGTGCAGTGCTCCCTCACAGCAGCCCAACACCAACTAAATGGCACCTGGTCCCCGAGTTACAACACCGTGCTCACTGGTGTGACACGGGCTTTGTTGTGCTTTACGACAAAGACTGACGATTCCTTCCTGGGAGTTGCTGGTGCTGTCAGCCTGTGGGAGGGGCAAGTCCAGCCTGAGCGTACCAGCACCGGAGGCTCTGCAGGCCCGCCTGCGCCTCCCAGCAAGCACCTGCTTTGCCGTGGCAGCAGAACTGCCCGGCCCTGGCTTTACCAGCTCACGGGAACACCCTCAGCACTTTGAATCAGGTACAGTCACTGAGTGGGCAAGTACTCCCAGGAAGCAGAGCCGCAGGGGAGGCCAACAACCTCCCTGAAGATGTATCCAGCATTTGCCTTTTTGGTACAGCAACAATGCAGTTTGGTCCCTGGCTTTTTGCTCCAGGTCACACGGGACAGCTAGGTGTTTCACATCAGAGGCTGGAAGGCCTGAGGCTAAGTGAGAAGCAATGCTGTGCTTTCGCTTCTTGCACTTCCCAAGAAGTGCAAGTCGTGCTTAGTGGGGGGGAAAGACAACAATAAAACACAAGAGGCTTCCTACCTCGGATGGGGTATCAGGAGCTAAACATTTTCTTAAGTTTGGAAAGGAATCCCTCCTTGTTCTCCTCAGCCTCAGGCCTATCCTCGCCTGCGTCAGCGCTAGCCGTGGCCCTGCCACCTGGACACAAACAGCAAAGGGCTGCAGTCAGATACAATCCTCAGGCCGCGCCAGCTACGTCTCCCACCAGTAGCCAGCACCCCTGACAAAGGGAGAGGGTTATTTTAGACTGGGAGTGGTCAAGTCAGCTGGTTCTGCCAGCATCCTCATTTCTGCCCATGAGCAGCCACCAGGGCTGCAGTGCCTGGCAGTGAGCCGCAGTACTGGGGCCACTTGCAATGAAAGCACTGGAGAGCCTGGACCACAGGAGGGGAAGAGAAGAACGTCAGCCCAGGTAACGCTGGTCCTTTCCCCTCTCCCCAGCCCTCGAAACGGCAAGGGGATTCTTGTCCTGCACAATCAAGTCGGGGGCCCAACAGGCTTTGAACACAAGCACTTGGAAGCGAGAGTCTGCTACTGAAAGCAAGTTGTTGACTTTACCACAGACAGACACCACCTTACGGAAGAAAAAGCTACACTAGTGGTCCCTGGAACAATCCGTCTTCCCATGTTTCATTGTGTCGTGTGTCGTGTTTAGAGCAAAGCAGCGTGAAACCACAGTGGGAGCCTGTTGCAAGCAATTCTCATGCAGTGCTCAGACAAACAGTGTCAAGGAGAAACTGAACTCAGGCTAGAATGAAAAAGGCTACAAGTATTTCACAGCAAGTGTCCAGATAAGGAATCTTAGTGGCAGCAGCCAGCAAAGTTTCCCTATAAAAGTCCTCAGAAGTTTTCTGTCCTTCTGAGAATTGGCTACAGCAAAAACAAAGGAAACTTCTTTGCTACTCTGCTTTTTCTACAGTCTAACCGTCAAGCACAAAACCCCAAATCCTCCTCAAGCTTTCTGTGCACACAGAGGACACAAAGTCCAGTCCTCCCCATCCTCCCACAGCCGACTCCCGAGCTCAGACTGATGCAATGGTATGAAATACTGAGGCCCGCAGCAGAACACGCCTCCACCACTCCGGGTACTTTCTGCCTCCCAGAGCAAGGACACGCTTTCTGCAACGGCCTGTCTCTATACTGCAAACTACCGGCATTGTTTTTAATTTACCTTGTTGCTTAATTGTGTTTAAGAGATCTCTGCCCTTCCCCCCAAGATTCATCTTTAATGTTTACCCACAGTGGAAAAGACGATCCCATTTGCTTCTGTATCATCGAAGCACTATAAAACATAACACTGGTAAGTATACGGCAGATTCCACCTTCCAATATCCTGAACTTCAGCCTATGCTCCTCAGGCTTAGGTCCTGTCTACATCACATGCCAGAGTTCCCACAATCATTTAGCGGCTTTGAAAGGCAAACCTTTGCCTAGCTGTATGCAGTCATAAATGCCCTTTTTGGTTTCAAACAAAAATAAACCACAATCTAACAGGTACTAAGAAGCTCGTTGTTTCAGTATGAGCAAAGAAAACATAGTTTTGCTAGCAGAAAAGACAAAACGTTTGTCTTGCCTGATTGTTCTGCATATATTTTGTTTTTAGCTGCTATTGATGCCAGATACCTCACCACTGAAACTTAAAACACAATTGCTGGATCCAAGGTTTTAATCTGGAGCTGAAAAAGCAGCTTTACAAAGCTCCCTGCTGACTTCAGCACCCTCCATCATGATGGATGCCGTCTGCTGACTTGAGCCAACACCCAGCACCAATGAACATTTCTGTCCAAGGTTCCCCCATGTGCACTGAGTATGGCTCAGAGCAACCTTGACAGCAGTATTCCCCTTCAGCTTTCAAGGAGAAACATCCCCTTTGCAGTCAGAAGCGAGCGCTGAGAAGGACAGATTAGCTCATGCAGAAGCAAATTCCCTTTTTCCACTTCTGCTACTAAGAGAAGTTACTTCTGGCACAGGGGTAGAAGTAGGCAGCAGAACGCATTCATCACGGCAGTGAGACTCACCAGAACTTGTCGGGACCTGGAGTATCTCAGTACCTGCTCTTTGTTCACACAGAGATTTTGCCCAGTAAATATCAGAGTAATGCTTCCTAGGAAGAGGCTACTTCCTTGCTTTATGCTACAGCCTATTAACATCACACAAACTATTTTCAAAATAAAACGCTTGGCAGGTTGTGCTGACACGCCGTCTGAGGGTCACGTTGGCTCACCTTCTGTTGTCCCCTTGAGCCCTCAGGAAGTGCTGCGCACCCCCACACCGACTCCATGAGGAAGGAACACTAAATCCCACAGCTCACCTGATGCTGTATTTGTGACTCCATTCACTGTGCCGTCCACATCTGTCTCGTCCTCGGCATAGCTCATCATTAAGGCTCTCTGGCGGTCTGTCAGTCTCCTGCAGGTTAAAGACACCGGTGTTGGTTACGGCTGCCTTTAGAGACAGATATATCTACAGACTTCCTTAACCTTCTCTGGTAGCACATACAAGAGGCAGCTACTGGAAATACAAGATTAATACATCTGGCACACACTGAGAATCCCTATGGTGCTCTTAATATGAGCAATCTATAAAGAATAAGCCCCAGTGGAAGAGGAGAGAAATGACCCACTGCATTTCACCAAACTGCAGTGAAAAAACAAAACTGAATTATCAAGTGCTGAGAGGAACGTCTGGAGCTGCAAGACAACAAACGTCTTGGGGGGAGACCTCAGGAAATGAACACCCTCGCTGAGTGCAGCAATACAAGCTAAAAAGTTTGCTTCACCACAGGAGCGGAGGGTGGCCAAGCAGTCTGAAAAGCAACTGCCAAGGAGTTCCGTTCCTTTAAGCTGTAGGTGCAAGAGCACAGACATGTTACAAGCCAGAACACTGAATTTTTGTAACTAGGATCCAGACAAAAACTGGCAGATATCCAGGCAAATATGCAGGTGCATGACGACTTACATATATCTTTCTAGGGTTTAGGATTTTTACAGCTGTGTTGCCAAATGGTATTCTCAAAAAAAAAAGTCTACATCACACTAGAATAAAAAGCAGAGAAAAGACTGTAACTGTCCCAAGGAAAATTCAAAACAAATCTTGATAAAGCAGTAAGGAATTTTCACAAAATCCTTCTGAACAATATTTTTTGCAAAAAGCTCAAGATTTCACAGAAACTTGTATTACTTACTGAGGAACTTTTATCTTTATGTGAATGTAGTGGTCTCCATAGCCATAACTATTAACCTTGGGAATGCCTTTCCCACTCATTCGAATTCTCTGGTCTGGCTGAATACCAGGGGGTATCTATGAACACACAAGGGTCACATTTATTATTTCACTGTATGCATTTATACAGTAATTATGTTGCATGTTTATAACAATCAATTATTTCTCTAGCAGGCTTCAAAATAAGAATGGGAGAGATCCGGTACATTTGTGCATCTGAACATGTTCAGAGGCTAAGCCAATAATGACGGAAAAGCTTTTAAAGGAAAGAGTAAAGAACCTAACGTAGTGCAGCAGAGCGTGGAAGGGATTTGTCCAGCAATCCACCCAGCCGTCCCTGTCCCTACACAGTGATATGGAAAGGAGGTGTGCCCAAGCAGGTCACAAACTACCCAAAGCTCAATCCTGAAGAAGTCTGAAACTTGATACTGGTGGACCTAGGAGATTTGCACCATCTTTGCGGCAAAGGAGAAGGCTCTGATGTCCCACACTGATTTATGCCCAAGCTCTTCCACATAACGGCACTTACTGTGATATTGATCGTCTCGTACAAGCCTTGACATCTGGCTGTACCTCCCAGAACAGCCTGTGCTACTGAAATAAGGAGGTCTGAGTGGATATCTGCTCCATTTCTTCTGAACACGGAACTTTTTTGAACCTAAAATGCAGTTCCAAAAAGCAGTGAGCAGAACAATACAAAGTTATCACAGTAAAACGCCTTGAAAGGACTCAGCAGAACACATACCAGAAAGCTGCAGTCAGACCCTTTACCATCCACAAACCGCATGGCTAAGAAGTCTAGGTTAACGTTCAGTCTCTTAGAAAAACACAGATCTAGACATAACTGTAATTAGCAAGAGGCTTAGGGGGATGTCTGCTGCTTATCTCAGCAACTCCCTCCTCTAATCCTGTTTGTTAATTCATCAGTGTCACTATGATTCTGCAGAGACAAATACACTGTCTTGTCCAGTACCCTGAAAAAGGGAAAGACAGAGGAGGGAGGCAAGAACCTTTGCAGTGGCCTCACAAGCTGGAAGAGAATTAAATCCTCCTGCACCACAGAGGTACTGAAAACACAGTTTTCGCCTTGACAGAGATGCATATAACAGGATATCTACAGGAGAGAGCCCCAGCTACAAATAATTTGCAAAGCAGCACTTAATGCAAATCTGCAAAAGGACACTTGACCAGCCAGCCTCACGTGCGTTCCTGCAGTCCTCCTCGGCATTCCCACCACTGCAAGCAGACAGCTCCTTCAAATCTCCAAGTCTAATTCTCAAGGCATCAAGAACCTACTCTGTATTTGGATGCACACTACCACAGAGGCCTCACCCCGGAACAAGCAGCACGATTCTTCACGAGCAGACATAACTTGTTACAATGCAGATCTTCTGCTGTCTCAAAGTTCACATGGATCATGTTACCTCAGCTGTCTGAAAGGATCACTTGCTCTTCTTCCTCCCGTCCCCCCTTCCATCAGACCTCCCAGGCAGTTGTGAAGGGAACAAGCAACCGACTTGATAATGGAAAAGAGCTTAAACTGTAACGATACATACCCTGAAAGTAATGAAAATTTCCTTCTTCCCCACAGGCATCCGAACTGTCTGCCCATCCTCAACACCTGCAATCGGGGTTAAAAAAAAAAAATGGGGAAAGTTATCTTGTATTATAATCCACATGCTGCTGGAATGCACACAGCTTTCCTGTTCAGATCCCTTGCCACCCCACCACAGCAGCACCCGCACGCCCAGGAGCGGCGGCACAAGACCTACCAGCGGGAAGCACAGCGAACCCTCCACAGGAGCACCCGGCTGCGGCCAAAGGTAGGAGGTGTCAGCACACGCTTACACCTCAGAGGCGATCACTACCCGCCAAGCAGAGGAGCACCCCTACGCAGGCTCGTTACTTCAATCCCTACCGAATTCTCTTGGGAAATGCATCAGCCTAAGGAACACTTTGCAGCCTCTACAGGAAAATTACATGCTGGTCACCCAAGGCTGTCTCAAAGAAGCAAGGGTTCAGCCCCACTGCTCATCTTATCCTCTTTGGTGACGAAAGCAATCAGTAAATTTTTCTGAGCTAAGCTAAGGCTTTCAAGATTCCCACCCTCCCCACTAGCTTCATCAAGGACGAATGAAAAATTCAATTTAGCAAAGTCTTTTGAAAGTTTCACTCTTCAGAACCTGCCTAGAAGGACCCATGCAAGAAACAAAACTTCATCTGAAAAAGGGCAAAGCAAACATTTTTATCTACCATGTACAAACGCACGGCCAGAAAGTTTCTCTCACTACTAACGCTTTCAATTACCAAGCTATCGATCTGCTTTGTTCCTAAGATAACTCCTCTGCAGCGAAACTTCTTTACGTTGCTTTGACATTTGTACCTGGCAGGGAACAGCCACGCTTTACAGACAAGTGCCGTGCTGTTAGCCCAGTGGAAATAAATAACTACAGTCACTTTAACAGATAGCGACACACGAATACAACACTAACCAGCTGGCACAGGAACCACCACTGTCTTCTTCTGTTTGGTTTGCCCCGTTCCTCGACATACTACACATGGCGTTGTTATGATGGAACCACGACCGCCACATCGTCGACACGTAGATCGCATTACAAAAGGGCCCGTATTTATCGTTTCCTAGTGAAGAAACACAGATCATACAAGTATTTGGTACTGGGATGGTACTTTTCACTTCCACCACACCGCTGACAGTGACTGGCCCAGCACATTCGAGTCCTTCTAATTGCACATGCAGCCTGATAGGACCGTTCAAGGATAGTGATATCCTTTAACAAGGGTGGAACAGAAAATAGGCTCAGAAATCTAAAGAGGATGCTGCTTGTGAGAAGCTGGATCAGATTCAACTGCTGTTACCGTATTCCGATTTCCACTGAAAACCACCATGACTATAAGCAAGCGTCTGATGGCCAGGGGAAGGGAGACGCTTTTCATCTCCAGGATATAATGGAGAAGCAAGAACAAAGCTCCTTGCAGTGCTCTTTCACAAGGCACTACAAACACCTGTATTTTGAGGAGCCCAAGGACAAGCCACTTGCATGAATTACTGCCGTGTCCAGGAAAAAGTTACAGAGACTCAACTAGGGACCGAACCGTCACACGAGGAAACAGTGGGAAAAACTTGCCTTCTCCTCTGACCAGCTACACCCGTTCTGCACAGAAAGCTATTCTGGTCACAGACCGATTGCCAGTTCCCATTTTGATGCACAGAAATCAAAAGCCCAAAGCTTGATTATTTCTTTACTAACTGTAAGTAGCACGCGTCTTCTCATTTCATGATTATCCTTACACTGTCCTCGCCTTCCTCCTCCCTCCACCACTCAATTCACAGTATCCCCTTTAATGCCCAAGTAATTTCAGAATTGTTACATCATATAAATATGGTTTACTGGACATGACACCAGATGACCTAATCCTGAAGGCTACTGCTTCTAGTTGGACAGAACATACCTTTAAAACAGAATAAATATTCCTAGCGCAGATCAGCATCAAGTCCACATTAACCTGGCTTCATCCAAGATAAGCTGATGATTATAGTGAGAACTTCTCAGTGCGTAAGGGACTGACTGGCCCCAGTAAGGAAAAACACAGCAGAACCTGTGTCTTAAGAAGCACTTACCATGCCAGTGCCGCTGCAGTAGTGACAGCGCTGCACTTTGGTACCAGGTTCGTGTCCTCTCCCATTACACCGCTCACAGGAATCATTGATGTTCACCACAATCTCCTTGTTAACACCTTTCGCAGCTTGGGTGAACGTCAGTTCCATGATGTACTGTACAGGAAACACAGACATCAGTCCCCAGCTGATGCGCGATGGGGTCTTAAGCAGACTGGAAGTGTTTGTGGCCAAATATCAAACAGTGCTTAAATATATCCAGGTAATGGAGCCAGGGGGGGGAAACAGATGTGCAACTCATCTGGAAACGTTCTGCTTCATTTTGGGAAGCAACAGTCTGTCTCATATAAATAAAAAGGGGTACAAAAGGATCGCAAACATTACAGGAATGATGATTATACCAGTTGTGTAACAGAAAGGAGATTTAAAAATAGAAAAGAGGAAAGTAAAAATAGAAGTCATGCATTTTTCTGCTCTCGGGAAAGACCTTTAGTATTTCCAAAGGTTTTACTTAATGGCAGTACAGCAACAGGTAAGGGTGGAGGCTTTCAATCCCAAAGAAAGCATCTGCTCTTCCTCAGTAAACTCTTTACTTGGCAAGGGAAGTCATCAGAAAAGGTAACTCCACAAAATAGGAAGTTCTGTTTATAATGGGTCATTTTCAGCTAAGCTAGAAGTACCGGACACCAGCATTTCTGAAGGCATCGCGTGAATCAAGACTGTCAATACTTAAAAGACCATTTAGCTGCAGTACGAAGAACAAGAAATAGGTTTTGTTTTATTACGGGCTCCACTGCAAAGTTAAGCCAATTAAGTTGCAAAATTAAGCCAATTAAGCAGTCAAATCCAACGCTGGAAGGCTTGTTTTAGAGTTAAAAGGTATTTTGTGGTTTTCAGCATTACAGTACAAAGCAGGCATAAAGCAACTTAGAGCAGAAGAGATGCCTACACAATGGTGGAAATTGTTTGGCAGCACAAACCGGTGTCAGTAAACACCAGATGAAGCAGCTGAAGTCCAGAAAAAAAATATTCACTCTGGAGGTGTGGAGAACGTGTCCACACAGCTTACCAAAAGTACTCCCATCCATACAACGGGACACGCGCGTGCTGACATTCCCAGAGGCAAATGCTTTGCTTAAGCTCACTCTCGGAGCGATCTCTGACAGACTGCTGTCCCACTCCAGCTTTGTGGTTTCCATTTCGCACACTCAGAAGATACACACATTTCATACCTCCTGTGGCTGGTCAAAGACATTCTGAAAATCGCCGAAAGAGGATCCTGAGAACTCTCCGAAGATTTTTCTGAAAAGCTCCTCTGGATCAATCGATGGACCACTGCTCCAGTACTGGCGCCCAGCACCGGCACCTGCTGCGCCAGGATCAAAACTCGCTGTCCCGTAAGCATCGTATTGCTTCCGCTTCACTTCATCACTTAACACCTTTGAGGCAGAAGATTGGTGCCATCAGGACACCGTACAGATCCCCAGCAACCCAACTAGTCCTGGACAGCCTGCACCCGCAGAGCAGCACCCCCCAGGGAACTCAAGGCTAGCCGCAGTACCAACACAACACTTGCTCATCGTCTCATCAGAAGGAGCACCCCAGCTCTCGTGATCATATGAACTACTGAAAACTCTCTTCTTCCATGCTATCTCTCAGCTTGTCGTCAGCAAAATGACAAGATCTTACTATTTATAATAAGCAAGAATAACTTACATTATGCATTTGATCATTCATATATCGTGCGAAAGCTGGCAGTAAGAGTGCTGGAGTAAATTTGAAAACCCATGAGAGCCAAAACCAGCAAGAAACAAGGTGAAGAGCAGAAAGAAATGGAGCTGGGGGTGGAAGCACAGTGGAACGTACCTTTGTCTCAAAAAGCTAGTAACTGCTGACAGGTTTTTTTGTTTGTTTGTTTAAGCTAGGCAGTAATTCCACTGCAGTAGCAAGATTTCCCGTCTGTGCCAGTCACTCATTGCTAAGAAAGAGCAAAAGAATCAAAGAGCCCAAAACACAATCAGCTAAATCAGAAATATGGTTCTGTAGACACCACTGGGGCAGTGGCAGTCACACCTAAAGTACAGACTGTGAAAAAATAGCCATGCTTTTACAGCAAACACACAAGAAGAGGAAATATTTCTACCCCATCTACTCCAAGAATTGTTCCAATCTTTGCTCCTTTTCACAACAATAAAATCCTGCGTATTACCTCATAGGCTTCTGCCAGCTGAGCGAACTTCTCTTTAGCTTTAGGGTCATCCTTATTGGTGTCAGGATGGTACTTCTTTGCCAGCTAAACAAGAAAAACTTCAGCGTTAGAGACAGACAAAATTAATTTGCTTTAGCGTACGTCACATGCTAGGAAAAGCACAGCTGGCAAAGCTCGGCATTCAGTATCTATACTTCAGGGAACTAAAAGCCTTCGTTTTCTGTGTCACCCCCCCATGCATAAGGAACCACAAAGGCAGCTGCTGGCAGACCGCGGCGTGAACCTCGGCAGTCCCAGGAGCAGCCGGGAGGAGGCCCGGGAGCTGACAGCCGGGCACGGGCACAGGCACAGCGACAACGCGCTCCCGAGGAGCTGCAGCGGCCCGAGCAAGCGCGCAGCCTCCTCGGCTCCTCTCCGGCGGGGCCAGACGGAGAAAGCGGGGATGGCCTCCCGCGGACGTGCCTGGTAGTAGGCCTTCTTGATCTCCTTCTGGCTGGCGGAGCGGGGCACCCCCAGCACCTGGTAG
>VXAL01003593.1:0-17979 GCA_013399475.1 Chauna torquata
CCCCCTCCGTCCCCGCCGCGTCCCCCCCACCTTCAGGTGCCAGCACGTCCCCCTCCACGGAGGCAACAGGGCGAGATATTATTAACACAGCCCCGTTTTAATCAGCGTGTGATTAGCGGGGCTCATGCATAATTCACACCAATCCCTCCACCAGCTTCTGCCGCTCGCACCTCCAAACCGGGGCCAGGAGGATATTTGGGGGTGCAGACACATGGAGGGAGGGGAAGAAAGCCACCCGGGCTCCCCTCACCAGCGCAGGGCTGCTTTGTGTCATCTTTCCTCCTTTTCCCCCTCTGCTTCCCGCTGCTCCTTTCTTTTCCTTGGACTCCAGCCCCTCCCTGCCTTGCTTTGAGGTGTGGGCTTTCTCATTTCCTCCAGCCTTTTGTCTCCGGTCCTCACCTTTCCTCTCGCTGACTTTTCAAGCGATGCCAGCCTCGGCCCCTGCTCTTTCTCTCCTTGGCCTTTTTGTTATTCTCTGCAATTTTGCCCTCCTGGGTTTCTTCTGCTCCCTGCCAGCAGCGCGCTGGCACGCAGCGGCGAGCGCAAGGAAATCCTCCGGGTGCACAGCCCTGGTTCGCAAAGGGTTTTAAAGGATTTAAGGCGTTTGCTGCTGGAAGAGGCACTTTGCCCCCTTGCAAAAAAGCCACCTAGGACGCTAAAGGACTGCAATCCCCCAGAACGAGCGGGGAGCGATCCTGCTGCCCACTCTCAAGCGGAGGAAGACGACGGCCGCCACTAGAGGAGGTCACCGGTGCGCAAGGCGAGGCTGAAGGCTTCACGACCGCACACCAAGCCCCGGGACGCGGATGTCACACGGCACCGACGCCGGGGTTGAGGAGCATTAAGCAAACGTGCTTTGACTTGCAGCACTTCACAACATCTTGTTCATTAAAGATTAAACGCCAGCAGTTGCTCCCATTCCTGTGAGCACAGCAAAACACTTTCTCCCTCTCTCCCCGGCTCCAGCTCCAGCGATGCCTTATTTATGATCTTCCAGGGCAATTTACAATTATAATGTGTTGCTGCCTCTTCCTGCTAACCTGGGAGGGCTGCAAGGGGCAAGAATTGGCAGAGGACTTGCACCTGTCCCAGTACGGAGTGGCCAAATTTTGCTGAATCTTGAGCTTTTCCTCCTGGCAAGCTGCTGTGCTGATTTTTTTTTTCCCCAAAATGGAGGAAAAAGTATTTTAACACAGGTTTAACATCAGCGAGTGAAATTGGATGTGACATATGGAGGCAGCGTCACGCATCCAAAGGAGACGGTCCTTTTGCAAAGGAAAAAGGAGGTTGGGGGGAGCCCATTCATCTTCCTAAAGGGATGAACTGGCTGCTGTGCATGAGTTTTGCTTAAATTTCCAGGTTTTCCTTACAGAAAACCAAAAGCTGAGTGCCAACAGGACTGAGCATCCCCAAAACCCACTGCTGCCCACCCAAAGATCGTGCTGGATTTTGTAAAATTTGTTGTTGTTGGTTTTTTTCATTATTCATGCTACACTTATTTTCTTTATTCACGCAATAAAGCCACGAGACCCGGCGTCACCGGGCCACCCACAGCAGGAGGAAAACCTCGCTCCTGCCGCAAGGAAGAGCCCTGCTGGCAGAGAGCAAATTGTATTAATGCTGTGTAAATATGATATTAACGGGCCGACCAAACAATTAAAGAGCCGGTAATTAAAATTCATCTTCCTTCACACCGCAGTGTATTAAAGTACAAACATTTAATTAGATGCCTCTTACCTCACCCATTTGCATACGCGGGAGGAAGCACTTTGCAGCTGCACCTCTAATTATTCTTTACAGGGGCTGCTGGACCACGCCAGCACCTAGGTCCTGAGGTATTGCAGAGCCAGAGGGAAGACATACAGAATGTACGGAGAGCACGTACAGAATATTTTTCTCCAATGAAATAGGATACAGTAGGCACTTTGAACCCTAAGCCGAGCTGCCTCCGTCCTACGGATGTGTCTTGTGTCTTGTTAGCTCTTTGTAATTTTAATCAATAGTTTTAATCAATACATTGATTGTGCGTGGCCGGTTTGGCCTTTCAACCCCTTTTAAATCAAGATTAACTGAGAAAACCACTAAAGGCAGGGCACTGGCGTCATCAGTTACAGAGCGACCCTTCATTAGGGCTGCTGGGGACGGACAGACCCTAAGGGGTCTGCTTCAATTAGGATTTCATGATTAAAATCTTTGCAAACTCTACAAGCCAGTTTTCTTTTTAAGCTTTACCAGCCAGATTTTATCACCGTGTCACAGTCCAAACGGTGTAAAATGCGAAAAACAAAACCAACTTCCAACGATCTCCAAAACCCTATTGAGACGGGACTTTTCAACGCTGCCCACAGCTTTCCTTTTTTTTCTTTCAACTCTGGATTTCTTTCAAAAAAATATCCTAGCGAAAAAAACCCCACCCAACTAGTAAAGCCTAATGTCGTGCCGTGCCATGGTACCCGAACATCACTGGAGCGCAGCCCCTCCTAGCATCATGGGGAGCATCTCCAACACTGCGCGATCAAACGCTGGCTTCCCAAAGAGTTACACCAACATACACTAAGAAAAGGCAATTTTTAGACCAGTTTTGTCCTCATTATGAACACTACAGCCATTTTTACGTTCTTACGGGTAGAGACTGGATCTAACATACCGGTGTCCATAGCCAAGCCCTGGTACGGTGCAGCAGCAACATAGGCTGCAGAGAAATGAAGCAAGGCTTAAAACGGATCATGCTGGGCAAAAAACATATTGCCAACACTTCGGGTGGACTTTTATCCACATCAGCACAACCTTGGCATGGGCAAGGATGCATGAGAAAGGGTCTGAAGAAAAAGCCACTTGTCTCGCAACGGCTTGAATTTCCGTAGACAGCCCTGGACCGAGCAAGAGGTGCTCCTCACGTTGCAAACACGGAGCAGCCTCTCTAATGCAGCCTTGTCGCCAGCAAAACACCTCGGAGGAGCCACCAAGCAATGCTAGACCCCTCCGTCTTTCCCAGCGTGAAGCTGTAAATGAGGTTCAAACAAGGACTTGGTGTCCTTCCATCATCTACTTCGGCACTTCCCTGTCCTTCAGGCTGTGTCTTTTGGCAGTAAACGACCTTGGACCCAGAAAAGGGAGAGTTTGGGTCACTTTGGACATGCAAATGCAATGGGTGATTTGGGACTTGGGAACCTTGGGAAGCTGCGGAGTCGTCTTCTCCCTCCCCAACACCCGTCTCCTGCCCCTTCTCCATCTCCTTCCAGCGTTTCCACCTTTCCCTCTCCGGTTCCCCCACTAGCCAAACGCCAGCTCCATCCATCACCGGGTGCCAGCTAATGAAATGGACGCAAACGCCTGCTTTTTACAAGCCTGTTGTCACCTCCGGCGTGTCTCCCAGCAAACAAATCCACGTTGGACAGAGCCATCCGCAGCCAAGCCATCAGCCTTGTGCGCGGACTGAAACAAAACCCGCTTTAACGTCTTCATCGCGCCCTCCCAGCCAAGGCTCATCAGCAAGGCTGTTCCAGCTCACCGGAGCACAATACGAGAAAGCCCATTTCTCGCTCGGCTCCTTTAACTCGCTGCACTGAGTTAGCACTTGTACTACATCTCCGTCGAGCAAGATGTTTGTGTGAAAGCCTCGGGAAATCGGTCGTTCCCAGGAGCGGGTTTTGGGTTTTTGCGCCGGAGACAGCGGGATGCACGGCCGCCTCGTGCAATGCGACCCGGCGCGTGACAGCAACAAAACAAAGAGGAAAAAAATGGGAAGTTTTGAGGAAGTTTGGCAAAACGGCCGGGGCATTTGGCTGGAGCAAGCCCCTGCGCTGCCACGACACCCAGGATGACCTCAGATGCTTCATTTGGATGCTCAACGGATCCCTACGTCAAATCACGCGATTTGCCAGAGAGAAACTCCGAGATGCGGCGTTGACGGCAGAAATCCTGCAGTCACGAAGCCAAGGGCAGCATCCTGCCCGCCCCGACCCGCAGCAGCCTTGGAGAGAGGTGAGCCACCGCCAAGTCAAATGCACCCCTTGCAAAATGAGAGATGCTCCAGATGGTGGAAAAGTGCCAGTTTTGGGGGTGAACACAAGAAAAATGAGGTTTGGAGGGGAGCAATAAGCAGGGGACAATTGGGAGCAGCAGGGCCTCGCCAATTTCTTACTGGGATGAATGGGAAATATCATCCAGTTAGGAGATAATTCAACACCCCCAAGGGTGAAGATGGGACCCAGCTATGATGATTCAGCCTGATACTACTCTTAAATGAGCATTTTTCACACGCACACCCATAAAGACCAGACACCCAACCAAAACCGCTTAGAAACACCCGCCGAGCCCCAAAACCCATAAATCAAACCCAAAGCAGAGCAGCCAACGGGGAGAAGTTTCACCACCCCACGCGAATTATCAGCAGGGTCGTGTTTGCTGCATTGATAAGTATTCCTGATATATCGTATTTTATTAGCCGCTACCAGATCCTCCCGCATAGGCTGGGAAACCACGTACATAAATTATAGATTGAATATTTATCTCTCGCCGCCGCGCAGACGTGAGGTATGTTTAGCAGCATTTACTCTAGCGCAGTAAAGTTTTATTTATCATTTCTCCCCCGCCCCGCCAGCAGCGTGCTCAGCACATCGCCCTACAGCCACGCATGCCTCCACCTCATAGTGATGCTGGGGTGGAAGGGGCATGCTTTACTGCCGCATCTTCGCACTACTGATTTTGCCATTAAAATATAACATTTTAGTGCAGCGCTGAAGTGGTTTATCGCTGCTGGGGTGATGCTGATACTGGTGGCCACGACCTGCGATGAGCCGTTGGGTTTGGGTTTTTGGAAGGGTTGGACATTGCTCGTTGTTCTTGTTCCTTTATCCCCGTTTACAGGGGATTGGGCCATCATGGGTGCTTTTACGAGTTTTTCAGAGTCCTGAATGACATCTTGGTCTAGGAGAGGAGGGAAACAGCCTGGCAAAGCCAAAATCCCCCCAAAACCCATCGGCACAGCGAGTAACAGCTCTGCCTGCGCCTCTCAGCCTCTAGCCAGTTAGCAGCCGCCAGCGCCAAAAACGAAACCCAAAATGTGCCTGGGTCAGCCAGGGCCCCAGATGCCCCATTTTTTAAATGGGGATCGTGCTCTTCATTTGCATGTATGCATATATGCAAACTGGGGCTGACTGCCTGCAGCGCAGCCTGCCATTCGCGCTGTCTGAAAAACCGCGCACGAGCAATTTAAGGCAGATTCCTCTGAACCAACGCCAGCTCGCTTGCACCCCAACTTTATTTCCACCCCGTGAGCTAAAGGTGCCGGACTTTGGCAACATCGGGCTAGGTGCAATGGTGAGAGGTGCCGCCTGTCCTGGCGAGGACAGGGACACGCCGGCTTTCCGGGCACATTGCACCGGTTGTAAATGCCTGTCCCTCCCCTCCCGCCCCCAGTCTTCCCTTCCCCAATCAAGCAACCCCAGCTCCTGCAGGATTTCTCGCTCCCCTGCGGATTGCCTCCCCGCCAGCTCGCTTTTCCTTAAAGCACCGTGCCCCAAACTGCTGCCACCCCGCTGGCCTCAAATGCAGAGGGATAATTCCCTCCTGCGCACCACTTCTGCTAATAACTCCCAGAATAGATCGGCTTTTTCCTTTTTGTAACAGCACCTCACTGCAGATCTTAATTAACCTCTGGATTTGCTTAAAAAAAAAAAATAAAATTCTTTTTTATTTTACCCCATTACTGCTTTACCAGCTCCCCCCGTGCCACAGCACGCAATAAGGACATTTCCTCCCTTGCGGGCGGTACTCTGCATTTATTTCCACAGCATTTTCACACCACATTTCCAGCCCGGCCCTTCTTGAGAGAGCAGGACGTCACCTTGCCCAACGGGTGGTGGAGCACCACGCACTGAAAACACCCCAAAACACCCCCAAACCCCTTGCGATAGCACACGGTGCCTCCTTGATGCCTGGGCATGATGCTTGGGACCAGGACGCCTGGCTGCCCTGCAACCTTAGCAGCCTCCCCCAGGCTTGTGCATGCTAAAACTTCACACCCGCTTTGCTTTTTAATAATTTTTAACCTAGTGGCATCACGGCAAGGCCGGCAGGATCTGCTGATCTCCACTCGCTGCACAGCAAAGCCCCCCCGGTGCAGATGCGGGGTTTAATCCGGAATTAACTGTGGCAAGAGAAGAAGGCGTATTGTAATCCCAGCCTGCCCTGCAAAGAACTGGAAATGTTTTTTTTTTTCCCCTTTTCCAGCAAAAAGCTCTGCTTTCCATCCCAACACACAAGACCCCACCAGCCGACCCTTTCTTGCACCTCCAGGTCTCTCCTTGGTTGTGTATCAGGGAGATGCAACATTTGGAAGCGGTCGCTGCCCCCGAGCATCCCCCAGGGCTGGACCGGGCTCGGGCTCTTGTCTCCAACCAGTGCCGAAAAACCACCGAGCCAAAACCTCCCCATCGATGCAATTCATTGGGAAACGCCATCGGCACAGCAGAAAAAAAAAAACCAATAAATTATTTGTATCCAGGCTGGTTTGTTAGAGCTCCAAAACGAAGCTGATGCATTAAAGATGATGAAACCTGGGAAAAACGTTCCCATGTCCCCAGCAGAGCGCGACCTACTTTTTCTGTGCAAACTGGGGAGATTCCTGCCGGAGCAGCAGATCGCTTTGCCCCTCTGCCCTGCATTGGGGTGAGGATTACGACACCGGGAGCTAACTACTTGAAACCACTTAGTTAGTCTAGGCTTGAGCATAATCCCAGCCCATGCTAATTAGCGGAGCTGGAAGCAGCTCAAAGCACACCTTTTGGAGCAAGTCCCACATGTGCCTCAGTTTCCCCACTTGCAGAGGGGAGAGCAAGACCCTCCACCTTTACAAAACCATCTGAGATCTAGCAAAAAAAGAGAAAAACTTGAGTACCATCAAGGGATTATTAGAGACAAGCTCTATTCCTCAAAAAAATAAGTGCAATTTTGAATTTTGACATCTGAAACACCACAATCCTCCCTAAACCTTCTCCACATCCAGCTTTAGTGGGAGAAATACAGGCTGGGGGTGGGCAGAAGGGGAAAAAAAAGTAATTTTCCTGAAGAGCAAGGATGAGGATTTAGGTCTGGATGCTGCCGTCGGGTTTCCCAACACATTAAGAGTCCCGGCGAGGGGTTTTGCCACGCCAGCACCAAGCCAGCCGAGGAGAAGGTGACTGTGAGCAAGATGATGAATTTGCTTCTTTCTTTCTTTCTCTATTTGCAGGCGATCCAATTAGCCCAGACTTATGATTGGTGACAAATGAGGGAGCCACCCATTCCCCCTCCCCGGCTGCCTGCTGTCTGTAATCTCTGCCCGCACCATCGATTCCTGCGCGCTGTAACCGGGAAGGGACGATTATTATTATTTTTCTCTTTTTTTCCCCCCATCTTCTGATCTTATGCGCTGAGGGCACGACCTCGGGCAGAGAAAGAGGGAAAAGAAAGCCTGGGGCCGGGCAGAAGCGCAGAGTGCTTCCAAAGGCAAAAAGCCAGGAAGCAAGACAAGCCACCGGCTCCTTGCCTCCACCTTTGCAGCGTCTTCTGCGGGTTGTGCGCGGGGCTGGAGGATGGAGAAGCGGAGGGACGGAGGGAGGGAGGGACGGAAAGGAAGGGACGGAGAGAGGGACGGAGGCGTTCTTGGATGGAGAGAGGGGCCGGGGTCTGGAGGGGCAGAGGAAGGATGGAGGGAGGGATGACGGCTGGCTGGGATGGATACCTGCACCTCCTACGTTATCACAGGCGCAACCCCCAGGGATCTCCAGCCCCGGTGCCCTTGCGGGTCCTGGCACGGTCCCGGTGCAGGGACCCCCCCTCCATGCCCAGCACACGCACCCAGCCCCCCCTCCTGCTGCCTTCCCACCGAGGCGCTGCCCTCGATTCCCCGGAGGGGAAAGGCAACCAGACCCAAAACCAGCGAGAAGAGCAGCGACGCTCCTGTTCTTCCCACAGCTCCATACAGATGCTCCCTCTCCCCCAAGCCGGGCTGCTTTTTCCCTGCCAAAAGCACCGAACCCCCCCGGGACAGCCCCAGCATCACCCTCATCCCTTGGCAGGGGCTTTTTGCCCTTTCCCTTGGCATCCTCCCGTTCGCTCAGCCTCTATCTGCCGCCTTTTCTTCTCCATCTCCGGCACCCCTCTCGGCGCCCTCTGCACAAAGCCGGATTGCTAATTTGAAGCCACCCTCTTCTCCCTGATTTACGCTCCGTGATTAATAATCCCTTTGCTCTCCCCGTAATGCCGCACCGCTAATAAGATTAAAACATATCTCCCTCTTACAGCACCGATTCGTAACGCTGATTTACCGTTACTTCGCCGCTGCTACAGAAAGGATGCACATGGCTGTTACCTTAATCCCCATCCATCTCCGCTCCGTTGAGAAATAACTGCTAATTAATACCTTTCTGTCTCCCGACTGCTTCCAGATATGCCTGACTATCATCATTTGGCCGGCTTTTCCCCGCCGATCTGCAGGACTGATAGGGCGAGCTCCCAGCCCTGCTTGCTAGGGACACTTCAGCTGTGCAAAGCTGGCGTTTGCATTCTGGGGGGGTCTTTTCCCCCAGACCTGTGACATTCCGCTGGTCCTCCCAGCATGGGTTCGATCGCCCTGAGATGGAGCAAAGCTGCTGTATGGGGGAGGCTTTTCCAAGCACCTTTTCCATGGGGTATCCCAAGGGCTCTCAGGGATGTGCTGGTCCCCACCCACACCTCAAGCACCCCCACATCTCCCTGCCACCTGCATTTTTCTCCACTTTCCTGCATCCATCCACTATTTCTGCAGCCACCCACTACTTCTGCATCACGACTCCACATCCCCAAGCCAGTTTGGAAACGGGGCATCCCCAGACAAACCCAACCGCCCCATTTTCCTCCTGTTTCCTACTTTCCTCCTCTGCCAGGAGAGCAATCCGTCTACCTCGGAAACAACAGCAACAACAGCAAGAGCTTGGGAGGGGAGGAGGAAAAAAACCAACAGAGCCTCTGATCTGATGAATGTGGCAGGGGAGGCTGATGCTCTGCTTTTAATAAAACATAACGAAGCGTAGGATCATAAAATATTTCCTTTAATTCAGTGCTCCCGTGAGGGTGGGTAATAGAGGCTCGGTAATGCGGTAGGCTTTCCTCGCGGCTCGCCGGCAGGGAGAGGACGGCGGGATTTGTTAAGCAGCCCATTTGCAAGCCTGTAAATGCTCTCCTTCCCGTCCCGGTCCCGTTTTGGGGCAGAAAGGCTGGGGCTGTGCACGCTGCTGCCAGAGCATCCCCATCCTGCTGCGTGTTTTGGGGATGGAGATGCGTTCTTTCACCCAGCCAGCTTTTGGGGTGGAAAAAGGCGAAAAGCTGATCAAAGAGGGAGGTTCGACTCATGCTCAGCCACCGCGCACCCCCTGCTTCTCCCATCCTCATCCTCACGGGCGTGCTGCATATATTTATATACAAATGCATATATCCACATCTCCCAGGCGGTGTGGCATAAGCGATTAAGATCCTCGTGTTAAAAATCTCTCTGCATCTGCTTTGTCCTACACCGAGCACTAAATATAACCATTCAATATGCTCTCTCCCTTCCAAGAGAGATAACATTGTTTAAATAAGCCCTTTAAATTTTAAAGAGTTGGGTTGTTTTCTCGCAGCAGGAAGCTTTTAGTGGATCAGGGGGTGGGGGGGTCTGTGCAAACGAACGGCAGAAAGCAGCTGCAGTGCAATGGGAAAACCCAGAGGCATGGGCAGCCCTCACATCCCGATGTCCAAATCCTACCCCTGCAAAATCATTTGCCACCCCAAAGTCACCCGGACATGTTTTCCCACTGAAAAAAAAAAAAAAAAAANAAAAAAAAAAAAAAAAAGAAATTTCTGCAAGCAGAGGGGTTTAATTTGGAAACCAGGCTTCCTCGAACGCTGCTGCATTCCCACGCTGCCGCTATAATTACAGTGGAGTAAATTCTCTCTCCATCAGAAGGAAACCCAGCCATCTCCAGCCAGTTTGCATACATCAAGTCTTTCCAAATACTTCCTTAAAGAGGCAAAAAAAAAAAAAAAAGCGCCAATCCCAGCCATAATAATGCAATAAGATGCAAATATAGCTTGAAAAGAGCCACCTCCACCAGCACTTGTGGAAAATACTTCATCTCTACACGCATATAAGCAAGTTGTAAGGGGAAGGCACTCTGCACGGAGCTGAAGAGCTGGAGTTTTTTCTCCGCGAACAATCACCTGTCTGGAATCCCAACCAGCAGCGTTAGCACCCAGCTGGAGATGTATCTTCTGAATCCTCTCTGGAGCAATATCTGCCCATTACATGTTGCTTCTCCATCAGATCCTGCCCATTATTCATCTAGCATGGAGCAAACCCCCCCCGCCAACACCTCTGCATACACATTTTGGGGTGCTGGGCACGGTGGCATTGCCTAAATCCCCCAACCCCACTGTGAGCCGCTGCGTCCTTCTGCAACGCAACTTGGGGAGAAAAGCAAAAAAAAACCACACAAACCAAAAACCAGCCAAGTTCAACCACTGGCGCTTGGGATGCCCCTGATGCTGCTGGAAACCCACATCATCTGGTCGTTGCAATCCTCCTCCGGGAAAAGCAATTTCCAACCAAAGCAGGTTTTTTTTTTTTTTTTTAAATCAAAACAAAAGCCCCACGAGAGGGCTCGCCGGGGTGCAGGGAGAGCAGCTCGCCCGCACCCCCCTCCCCTCAATCCTGGGGCGATCCCGGTGCTTTCGGCGATACCTGCTAAGCTGGAGCCTTTTCCCACTCTCCTGCTTCCAAGGCCCACCCGGGCCCCCTGCGAAGAGCCAGCGGCTCCCAAAGCCATCGCTTGCCTCCCGTGACAACGACAACCGCCAGCAGAAGTCTCCCCTTCCATCAATTTCCTCCTTTCAAGCAGCACCAAGGGCAAAAAACACCCCCTGGGGACCAGCCCTCCCCAGCACTCGCGCCATCGACAGCCACGTTGCTACAGCAAATCCAGCGTTATCCGTGCAACCCACCCCCACAAAAAGCATTTCCACGGATGGCAGCACACCCAGGAGCCAACCCGAGCCCCTGCCACCACGTCCCCCCCATCCCGCATCCCTCCCATCACTTTGGTCCTACAGGGAAAAGCAAACCCCCATCGAGGGGCATCCCCCTGGTGCGCCTGCCCATCCCTGCCGCCGACGTTGCTCGAAGCACTTTGCAAAGAAACCCCTAAGTATGTAAATAAGTACAAAAGCACGTGCAAAGCGGGTGCCTCCCGGCGGAGGAGCTCCGGCTCGCATTTCCCCAGCCTGGGCAGAGAGGATGCAGCAGCAGGGTTTATCTGCGAGCACAGGGAGGCGGAGCGGGGCCGGAACAACCGCCGCTAATCCCCTTTGCCCTCCCTTCCAAAGTATATTGTTGAAGGCATTATATAAACGGGAAATTACACAGAGGTTTGGGTAGGAGAGGAGCGAAATCCCTGCTCCATTCTCCAACCCTCCGGGACGCCGAGTCTTTCAGCCAAGAAGGGTTTTGCAGACGGAGATTTGCTCCCGGCGGCAGAAGAGATGAAACGTGTGGTCTGGAGGCTGGGAAGGGCTCGGCTGCGACATCCCTCCAAACGGGGACGCGCCTTTATCCTGATGTTCCCCAAACCTCCTCGGAGCCGAGGGCTAAAGCCCGGCGATGCTGGCAGCCAGAAAGCCCCCGGGCGGTCTTCAGCAGGCAGGGCTTTGCTGTGGATCCAGCCAAGCGCTGAAAAGCCGCCTTCCCCGCTCAGCACCTCCCTCTCCCCGGCTGTCAGGACCCTACTAATGGTAGTTTTGCTTCTAGCTAATACAGCGCTAATTGCATTTCAAAGGACTGGCTCCTGCTGCAAACACCCGTGGCCCAGGTGTTCGCCCGTCAGCGTCCCGCGGGTGCCATCGCAGGGACGCGATGCCACTTTCTGGGTGGCCTCTGCAAGGACAGGGGAGGTGACGGTCACCCCGAAAGGGCTCCAAGCCGCCCCGCTGGATAAGCGCATCGGGACGGCCCCCGTGCAGCCTTTAGCGGGGACGAGACCCATCCCAGGTGAGAGTGGAAACGAGCTGGACACAAACCTTCCCCGGGCCAAATGGTTCCACGCACCCTCAAAAAAAAAAAAAAAACAAAAAAACCACACAATTTTTTTGTGCAAAAAAACTCCACTTGCTCCACGTACTCCTTCCTTAGCGCTGCTGCCTTTCTTTTGCTGACATTTGGTGCCGCTCGGTACCCGATCACCTGTTTATTGTGGGCTTTGTGCCCGCTCCCAGCCACGGTGCACAGAAAATACAGGGCTGGCAGTGGCAACGCTGCGCAGCGGGAAGCGCTGCGGCGGGTTGTCGCCCTGCGCTTCGCCAAGAGCCCGCCCGCCCTTGGCACTTGGGCGATGAATCCCATCCCAAAGGCGGTAGGAGCCCAGTGCTGCAAACAAGCCCGTGATTGACGGTTTATTTTAGGAAGGAGACAGGAAAAGTGGGGAGGAGATAATGCCGGGGAGATAATGTGAGCGCCAGTCATTAGTTAAAAACAAGTCCATCAGTACGCCAAGTGCCTCGGCAGCAAGCAAACAAAAGGGCAAAGAGAGCAGCTTGGCACGGAACGAGCCCAGGCGCATCAGCTGCATCCTCCCTGCTCGGCTCTTTGCAGGCTGATTTACGAGCTGGGAAGTTTGCGAGGCGGGAGCTGTGCCTCCTGCCTCCAAAAAACACGGCTCTGGGGGCTCCTTCCCTCAATTCTTTCTCCTCCCTGATGTGTGAGCAAAGAACCTGACTTGGAGATGCTGAAATCAAATAAATGGGAAAAAATCCCAAAGCGGTGAGCAAATCAGCAGTGGGTCCCAAGTGGTGCTTCATCCCTCCTGTGCGTGGTCGCAGGCAGGTGCCAGCCATCGCCACCCTCTCCAGGACGAGGTTTCAGCTCCATCCCCACCTCCCTGGGAGGCTTTTCCCTTGCTGCAGGAGCCTTAGCGGGCTCCTTGCCCCCGCTCCAGCCTGATTCACAAGCCATTAGTGCATCGGGATTAGGTAAAACCCGCTCTCATCCCAACGAGGTGGAGAGCTTTTCATCGGCAGATCTTGGAGCACTTTGCAAAAGGAGCAAGGCAAGAGCCGGTCAAGCATTCTCAGTCTGGGATTTTCTGCCAGAAAAGACCATTTCTGCAATGACAACAGCAAAAAAAAAAAAGGCAGGTGGGGCACACGAAGCCCTAAAATATCTCCATGGGAAGGGGAGGCTAGTGACTGCATGATGAGGTCACGCCTGGGTGCTCCACAAAAACCAGCGCATCGATGCAGGAGCGGAATTGCGTTTGCCCGTTGATGGATGAAGCCTGGATGCAGCTCGAGGGAAGACCCTGCCTGGCAGCGCGTGAGGGCACCAGAGACAAGGCGGTGCACGCAGGAGGGCTGCGACGTACGCGGCACGCTGCGTACGGCGCGTTGCACGTGAAACGCGGCACGTGGCACGTGCAGCGCTTAGCACGTCGCACGCAGCGCCCAGCGCGCTGCATTTACAGCCTCGCACGTCGCAGGGGCTGCCCAGCTCGGTGGTCTCGGAAGCGAAACCAGGACCCGTAACACAAGTCTGTATTCCAGCAGAGAAGGATGCAATGGTTCGCCCTGACTCTGTCACCCACGTGAGGCCAAAGAAGCCAAAATTTGGTAAAAACTGCAGATTCCAGAAGGAAGAAATCAGCCAAACCTAAAGGCAAGCCCTGCAGCACCTCTAGGCTTTTTTGGCGTGCCAATAACACCAAGGGCTTCCTTGTTGCAGCAAGGAAAGGCGAATTTAGGGGATTTGCCCCAAAACTGAGCTCTCACACCTAGGGGAGCCTCAGAAGCGGAGTTTAACGCATGAGGGTTTCGGCAGAAAAATGAAGTGCAGAGCGTCCGCGCCCCGGAGCTGCCTATTAGCTCGGAAAGGTACCAGGTGAGGGGAAGGTACTCACCCGCTTCACAGCTTTTTGAAAGCATTCCGGATTCAGGCTGGCAGCTATAAACTGCTACAAAACGCAGCTGGTGGGGAGAGAGCAGGGAATATAAAAATTGGCCTAATTGGGAGAGGGGAAGGGCAATTAGCACGGTTAGAAGGATTTTTGGAAGGGGCTTTGTCCGTCTCTGCAGCGCAGATTTACCCAGCCGGCGAGAGGCTTTGCGATATGCAGAATTCAAGGAAATCGGTAGGAAAGGATGAAAATGAGGCGACCCTGAGCTGAATGCAAGATTTGCCGGGGGACGGCAGGAGCAGCAAGGCTGGCGGGAACGCGTTACGGTTTTTCAGGTCAGTGCCGTGCGTTTGCAGGTGAATTAGAGCGGGGTTTGCTCCCACGTGGTGCAGAGGATGCTCCTCCTTTCCCCTCGCTGCGCAAACGCCCACCAAACACCTCTTGTCTTTAAACGAGAGACTCGAGCAGGTGTCTCCCACCACCCCAGCGACCGCCGCGTGCTGAGATCTTGCTTTGGAAAGGAGCAAAATGAGCATTTCTCCCAGATCTGCTCACTGACAAAACAACCGCAAAGAAATTTTTCCAAGCTGCTTTTCTTTGCAGTTTGGGCTCGGAGAAGCATCACGGGCTGACAGGGCAAGTGGAGACAGCCCCAGCCCTGCAGGCAAAAGGGGGGGGGTACCCAGCAACACCCTCAGCAGCCTCAAATAAGGAGCCACACCTGAATTTCCCCCTTTTTCCCCATCGCAGGAGGTTGAATCCAGAAGCTAAAGCAAAACGCTAAGACGAGGGCTGTATAAATACCTCGCCGAGATCAAAACTTGACATATTTAGCCCTCCTTTCATGTTTGCAAAACACGGCTCTGATGTTACACGGCTGTAAAACACACCCGAACGCTGCTGAGGAACATTTTATGGGAACATATTTCAGGCGACAAGCTGAGCGCCAGCTAATAAGCCAGCCCGGGTTTCGGCGATGCCAAGAAGCCATCACCCTGCCTGCAGATGGGGCTTTCTGCCTTTCCAAAAACGGGGTCCTGAGGCTACGGCTTCATCGTCAGCCGCCGTCCAGCCCCTCGCCTCCCCCACATGCCCTCATTTTTTCATCTTAATGGCTCCTTAACCCACTTAGCCCTGCCCAGGCAGCTTTTCCTGGCCAAAGGGAGAGGCTGAGGTTGTTTTAAAGGGAAAAGCTGTGCTGCGGGTGGGTGAAGCTTCCCGGAGGGATGTACAACACTTTGGGAAGGATCCAGCTGACCTAAAGCGCATCAAGAAAGCTGGCGGCTTTGTCTGGGCAAATAAAAGTGCTTTTCATTACGAGGCGATGGATAGGAAACCCCTGAAACGCTCCCACGGCCACGCAGGTGCCTTGCTGGAGTGGAAGTGCTGCCGACGGGTCCCTGCGCTCTGCTCCGCTCTGCTGGACCAGCACGGCCGCGAGGATGCTCAAGCACACCTCGTGTGCCCCCGGATGGGGCAGCAACGGGGGAAATCACGGGGAGAACGCACACGAGCGGTTTCGGAGCACGCACCACGCCAAACAGAGCCTGCGCTACAAAAAGAGCCGAGATTCACCGGAGAGTTGCTTTGGAGGGGCATTGCAGACGCTGCACGAGGGCACGCGCTTGTGGGAAAGGGCAGCGGGAGTTTGCATCCCCTTCCCGGGGGACGCGGCCGGATCCTGCTGCATCCCTGGCAAGCGAGGGGCCAGACCTCCCCGGGCACGTCCTCCCTCGCCGCGCGGAGGCCGGCAGCAGCTCCAGCCAAGGATGCTGTCAGCCAAGGAAAAGCCATCTGCCCGCCGAATTTCTGGAGCAGCTCTCCGTCGCTCGCCCTCCGCTTGCCAGGGTTGGGACGGGCACGCGCACCCCAAAATGGGCTTTCGGCAATGATTTTTTTTTTTTTTCTTTTTTTGCTTAAAAAGCAGAGAGGAAGCGCTGGGTTTTGGGACAGCATTTCTCTACCGAGGGCCTGCTAGGAGACGCTTTGAGCAGCTCAGCCTCAGGATACTGGGGAATAGCGAGGTCCCAGTGGGCTTTTAAGAGCCAGAACGGGGTTCGTGGAAGTACAAATCCGGGTCTGCAAGACACTGCCAGCTCAGAAGCCGCGCTGGGATCCTCCTCTCGCATCACTTCCCAACGCACATCCCTCCGGTGGCTGCCTCGGCACCCACAGGAAAACAACTTTTACCTCTTTTTTTCCCCAAAATGCACGCTGCAAGCGCAGGTTTACCCATACCCACTCGCCCACTCTCACAAACCAGCAGCAGAAGAGCATTTGCAGCAAAAGAGGCCAAACAGAGGAAAACGGCTCCGTGCAGCGGTGACGGACAGCTCGCGGACGCATTGTTCCTTGAAAATCCTCCACCCGCGCCCCGAAACGGGGGAAGAGCGAAGAGGGACGCAGGGGACGGAGCTGCGCGATACATCCCCACCCGCGGCTCGGGCTACGGCCAAGCCCGCGCTGGGCACGATCCCCAAAGGACGATTTTGCGTAATCCACAAGCCATAGGGGCCCCAGCATCCCAAACCGGGGAAGAATCAGCTCCTTTGTGTCAAGCCCGCAGAGCGCGGCCGCCGCTCCCCCTCCCCACGCCCTGCAGCAGCAGGCGGCAGCTTTCCGTAGAGGAAAAAGTGTGTTATAAATAAAAATAAAAATAAAAACCAACAGACGCCGAACAAGCTCCGCTCGCCCCTCCGTCACCCGGAGCTCTGCAAAGCAGCCGGGGTTTTGCTGCGCTCCCCCCGTGGCACTCAACAGAAAGCGGTCACCGAGACCCCAGAGCGGGTGGCTCGGGTGGGCACGGGGGGGACGCGACACCCGGAGCCTTCGCGCGCCCGAAGAAATGAAAGCGTGCGGCTGCCCCGCAGCCTGCGCAGTGCCGGGGCGGGGGAAAGTTTCCTGCCCTGTTCGATTTTACCTCCTGGGAGCCCTCCTTTTGGGGACGGGGTGTGAGGGGGGGTCTCTACCCCCTCCCTCTTGCCTGCGGGGTTTGCCCTATTAACGGGTGCCCTATTAACAGGTCCAACACCAGTACCCCGTTAACAGGTTCGAAACCAGTGCCCTGTTAGAGGGTGCCCTATTAACGGGTCCAAAACCAGTGTCTTATTAACAGGTACCCTATTACCGGGTCCAAATCTGGTACCCTATTAACAGGCCCAAAACCAGTGTCCTATTGACAGGTACCCTATTAACAGGTCCAAACTGGTCTCCCTATTAGTGGGCTCCCCTGTTACCAGATGCCTTATTACCGGGTCCAAAGTGAGTGCTCTATTTGCAAGTGCCTTATTAACGGGTCCAAACCCAGTAACCTCTTACTGGGTACCCTATTACTAGGTCTAAACTGGTTGCCGTATTAGTGGGTTCCCATATTACCATGTCCAAAACGGGTGCTCTATTTATAGGTCCAAACCTAGTAACCCCTTAATGAGTCTCCTATTACTGGGTCCAAAACCAGTGTCCTATTAATGGATGCCCTGTTACCGGGTGCAAAACCGGTACCCTATTAATAGGTGCAAAGCAGCTGCCCTGCCAGTGGGTTCCCCTGTTACTGGGTCCAAATCTGGTGCCCTGTTACCAGGTGCCCTATTACTGGGTCCAAATCAAGTGCCCTATTTGCAAGCGCCCTATTACCGGGTCCAAAACGGGTGCCCTATTACCGGGTGCCCTGTTACTGGGTCCAAACCCTGTGCCCTATTACCGGGTCCCCTTTTACTGGGTCCAAACCCTGTGCCCTATTACCGGGTCCCCTATTACCGGGTCCTCTATTCCCGNTACCGGGTCCAATCCAGTGCCCTATTACCGGGCCCAAACCGGGTGCCTGCCCCCCCGGAGCACCCCCCCGCCTCCCCCAACCCCGGCGGGGGGATGCGGAGCCCAGAGCCGCCGCACACTTGCCGCGGAGCGGCTCCCCCCGTTATGCCGGGGACAGGGCACAGAGCCGGGGGGGACCCCCCCAGTCCCGGTCTGCGCGGGGGGGACAGGACGGCACTCACCCAGCGCCAGGTCGAGGAGATCCCAGAGCAGCAGGCAGAGGGGC
>VXAL01003593.1:18807-94290 GCA_013399475.1 Chauna torquata
GGGGGTAACGCGGTATAGGGAGGGAGTGCGCAGTGTCCTGGGGGTGTGGGGGGCAGGAGGAGGCGTGCGGGGTGCGGGATGGGGGGGCACAGTTTTGGGGACAGATGCACGAAGGCGCGCACAGTCTAGGAGGGAAGCGGGGCAGGGCATATTGGGGGTGCAGGAGGGGGTGCTTGGACCAGACAGGGGTGCGCAGCCCAGGGGGAGCACAGGAAGGATGCTGGCTGCAGGCAGGGATAGCCAGAGGGAGCCGGAGAGACGCAGCTCCAGCAGCCCTGGGGTTGCAGCAGCAGTTTGCATCCGTTCCCCTAGCGTGGGGGGCTCGCTCCCGCTTTCGTTCAGCATCTCCCCTCTCCCTGCAGCCCCCGGGAGCAGGATCCGGCCCCGGAGCTGTTCAGTCCCCGCCAATTACACGCTGGCCTGGATGTGCATCCCTCCGTGGCCCTGCTTCGCAGATGACCTTGCTTTCATCCAACTCCCCACATTTAATTAGTTCCTGGACATTTTCTTTGCAAAATTATCTTTTGCGATTGCATTTGATTTTCCCAGTCCCGTGTGGTTGCCCCGTGTCCCCAACACCTTTTCGTGTAGCCCTCAACCCCAGCTTAACCCTGCCGTTTCCAAAAATCGCAGGAAATCCCCTCATTTCCAGCAGCACAGAGCCAAACTCATGCAAATGCCCCCCAGCATCCTCCTTGGGGGTCACGTCTGCAACAACCAGGCTCTGCACTGAGACCAGCACAACCAGCGGCACCAGTCTGATGAAATCCGCTGGGTTATGGCTTTGTCCTGAAATAACCAACCCCCATGAAAGAAATCAGGCTGTGCATAGGTCAGTGCAAAATCAGATCAAATCAAGTCAATTAATAGCTGAAATTCCTTTGCATGGGCTGGATTTCCTCTCCCCTCTCCTGTAGCCTTTCATCCGCCAGGAAAAACTGTGCATGCTTTTGCACGGAGATGTCTGGAAATCAAATCTAGCTTTATTTGATGGCAGATTTGATAGCCCCCCCCCAAAGGCATCACATTTTCGTTAGTCTCCCAGGAATATAATTGATGGGGGGAAGAAGAAACAGCACTCACGGCGCTGCCCAATGTGGGAACCCCCCCGAGGACCCTAAAACGCTCATCCCTAAGCAGCCGGCCCCGAGGTGAAGCTCCACTGGGTTAACCACCCGCGCTCGACCCAACCGGTGCTGTCAGCTCCTGTACGAGCTGCGGCTCCCAGATGCCTCTGCCGAGGTTTTATTCCCCTCTTGCTTTCCCACGCTGAGCAGCTCCGTCACTCACCGTCCCCTTTTGTGCTCCTTGCCCGAGCGAGCGGGAATAACGCTGCTCGCCTTTCCATGCCCAGGAGGGGCACGGAGCAATTTTTTTCCAGCCTCGGATGCGGTAACCCATAGGTGAAATGCATAAAGAGACAGAGACGAGGCTCAAAGTGGGGAAGGGTCGCCCGGACAGATGCAGTGCAGGGAAGAGGGAGGGTTAGCGGGCAGATGTGAGATATCATCTCCTTGCAAAAACCTTCTCAACCCCGATTTTATCCCCTTGCATCTCCGCAGCTGCCTTCTGGCTGCAAAAGCTCCCCTGGAGCAGGAGCAATGACCAGGGAGAGGCGTGAACTGAGCATCCCAAAACGTTTAGAGAAGGAGTTGTCTTCCCCCGGCAAAATGTCTTTGACAGCCTCCAGATTTAGTACCGGAGCACGAGAAAACACAGCAAGGAGCGTGCAGGCCGTCAGCCGGATCCCAGGACATTGGAGGAGACAGTAAGTGATGTAAATTGCTGGAAAAAAATATTGCCGTTTGTATTGGGTGTCTGGCTTCATTGGGTTTTGCCTAGGTTTTAATTTCATGTGAATTCAGCAGCTGGTGAAGGTACTCAGCTGACAGCCCCAGAGGCTTCGGTCTCCTGGAAAGGCACAAAATGAGCTGGTTTGGCTGTTTGGTTTGGTTTGGTTTTTGTTTTTCAAAATGAGGGCTTTCCCACAGCCTGATCCCATTGCAACGGGCTGGCATCACAGCAAATCCCTGTTCCTCCAGCCCCGTCCACAGGCACCGGCAGCCGATGTCCTCCCCGTCCTTGATGGATGGATCCGGCCCAAAAAACGAGGTCCAAAGCATCATCCCTGACACCCCCTGGGAGCAGCTTAAATCCAGGGCAGAGATTTGCAGGCATCTCCTCTGTCTGTACCCGGTGACCCCAATTTGACAGAAAAAAGGCTGCGAAAAGCGAAGTTTCTCGGCTCCTCTCTCCTGACCTTTCCAGAAGAAGCCTGTGTACTAATTAGCGGAGTAATAACATGGCGAGGCTGCGATTCCTCATTAGCGTGAGAGATTCCCAGCTACATGACTGATATGCATCTACAAGAAAATTAACTTCAGCGCGAGGGCTCCGTAATCAAGATTAATGAGGAAATCGGCAAAGAGCAGCACGCGGCTTCGTCTGCCTGCGCTGCCCGCCCCCCCCTGCCCTTTGCGGCGAGTCGGGTGACCCCAAAATGGGCCTTTTTGGGGGCGTTCCTTGGCAAAACAAGTCCTCGTCAGGTCTGGAAGGGACCTGAATTTTCCGCATAGGCTGAAGAACGCAATGAAAAGCACTCAGGATCTCGGCGGGTCCCCAGTGACCAGCTCCTGCACCATCCCTTGTAATGGAAAATGCTCGCTTGCTGCTGAAATAAGTAAATCTGCGTGGCAAAGGGCAACGTGGAGAGGGCTCATCTCCGGTCCTCGATGTGCAACACGGAGGGTTTGGATGTGCTAGCAAAGCTGCAAGAAGCTCCCTTGCACATGAACAGTCAGACAGGCTGGTTTTCACCCAAAAAGCATCCCCAGCGCTTGGCATCCCATTGCCAGCTCCCATCCAGGGAGCACGGGCCCTGTTGCAGAGCCTCCGGGAGGGAGAGGAGATGCTCTCCGCGCTGCAGACGGCCTCCAGGTCCTGGGCAAGGACCCGGAGGCTTCACCCATCGCCTTGGAGGAGGCTGGAGAGCAAAACCTCTCCTCCCCTCCACACGCCGCCGCGAGGAAGCCGCTTCCCGCTACTGTAGATACAGCACGGAGGGGTGATTAGCCGGGGATGATTCCCAGTAGCATTAATGGGGATTTCTCCTTGGCTAATTACCCCATGCACCGCACTGCAAAAACGCACCCCTCCCCAGCGCTCCCAAACCCCAGCTCGTCCTCCTTTGCCTTTAATCCTGGTGCAAAATGAGATCGAATCCCCTGTGCACCCGCTCTGTCCCCCTGGCTTTTCAGTAAGCTCGGATGTAAAGGGAAAGAATCCTGGTGAAATCCTGTCTGGAGAGGAGGAGCTGGGATTTTTGGTATTCCAGGCTGTGGCATCGGTAAAAGTCGCTGCTATGGGGAAAAAATGCGTCGGCGAGGACTGAAGGCACCGGGGCGCAGTGGATGCGGTTGCAGCACTAACGCCAACCCCTCGGACCCTGCCCGTCTTCAACTACTCCAATTTTCTCCACAGAAAAGAAGATTTGTCGTGATTTATGGACCCCTAACTTGTCCCCAATACAAAAGTCTCGGCAGGAGAATCCCCCCTCTTTTCCCAGCCCTGACTGCTGGTTCGCGTGTGACCCCCCGCTAGTGTTTCTCCATCAAAAATAGAAACGCAAGCAGTCAAAGAGCAAAAAGCTTCACTGTAGGATGACCCAACGTGCTGCGTTTAACCCAAAACTTTTTGCTTTGCTGCAGTAGCAAAAGGTCTAGCTATTTTCATCCCTTTTTACCAATAAAAAGCCTTTGTGAAATGAAACGGCAGTGTTCCCAAAACGCAGCTCGTCCGGCGTTTCTGCCTGAAGTTTTCCTTAGAGCCAGAGCCGAAGCATCATTTCCTTGGTTCACGACCACCGACGGCCTCACCACGCTTGGCTCGAGCCTGCGAGCGGCAGTGTCTGTTTCCAAGGAGCCCTGCCTTCCCACCGCGTTTATTTTTAGCGTCTCTCCGAGCGCTGGGTGCCCTCGGCTGATCCCGCTCCGGCCAGGCAGCGCCGAGCCCCGGGAGGGAATTAAAGCGATTTCCTCGATGCCTTCCTCCTCCCTTGACAAGGCGAGCGGTGGGAAGGCGTGAGGAGCAAAAGGGCTGCCTCCTGGTAGCAAGGGGCTTTTCACAGCATGCGTGTTTTAATTAATACATATAATTAATACGCTATAATTAACACGCTCCGGCATCGACGCAGAAGGGCAGGAGCAAACCGCGGAGCACCTGAACCTGCAGCTGCGCTTGAACGCACCGGAGCTGCTGCGTAAAAGCGCTTTCATCCCCAAATCTTTAAGGGGGTATGTAATTTATACCCCAAAATATTAAGGCATTATTCCCAAAATATTACTGTCTTATATACCCCAAACTGTTACAGTCCTACATAACCCAAAACATTACGACATTATATACCCCCAAATATTCAGGTATTATTCAGGCCGGCTTCTTGCCTGGGTTCCACCACGGATAATTCCCAAGGCTGGTGTTTGGGCCGTAATTATTCATATAAATCTGTGCCGGTGGCTAATGCTTTTAAGAAGTCCTGCTTTCCCCACTCCGGTGTAATCACGAGTCCAGGTATTTGCTTTCATTAAATTGTCACTCTCGGTAGTGCTCTGATACACGACTCTCTCCCCAGTGTACTTTTTGGCCGTATGCATTTTGTATACACGTTGCATGCACAAAAATACATTAAAAAATAAAAATAACAAGGGCAATCGGGCTGCGCTTGGGCAGAGCTTTCCATCCGGCATGTGTGGCTCGACGAGGCTGATCCTGCTCCGAGTCAAAGGACTGAAAACCCACCGCAGGCACCAGTTTGGAGGAGTCCCTTCCAGTTCACACCAGTGCAGACTGGTGTGGGATATCGGCTGCTGCAGCGCCGTGATCTCTTACATATACGCACCAAAAGGGATCCTGTAGCTCGTTATAGGCTCATAGGAGAGGGAGAAATGTCCATGTTGTACAGGAAAAATCCAGCATGCACATCCCCATCTGTTCTGCCCTGTCCCTTCCCCCAAGCCCGTGAGTCAATATTAAGGCTAGATTTGCTGTTTTCCACCAAAATGAAGATCCGGGGGAGTGCAAAAAAAATCCCTGATTTTCAAAACACTGCAGTATTTCACGACTGCAAGTCACTCGGGGAGGTTTTCTGGGCTTGAATGTCATGTTTTTTAGAAAACCTGTGAGTATTTTGAAAGGATTAGCTTGGCCTTTCTCTCCCTCCCCGCAGATGGAAGGTTTCAGTTTTTCAGCTAGAAAGAACATTTTGTTTCAGAAATGCCCTCACTTCTGCCTTAAAAAAAAACCCACAAAACTGAAACATTTCAGCCGCCTCTGAGATGAAACATCTCAAGCTGCTCAGGTTTTTCCCCCAAACCCGGGATGTGCCAGGAACCCTTCACGTTTTCTTTCCATCCCAGAATAACTGTTCTCCCCCAGATTTGCCGTCAGCCCTAAAATCGCGCTGCATGTGGGCGCCGTGCTTTTCCTAGCGTGTCCGTCGCTCCAGGAGCACCTCTCCAGTGGCATTTACTCCAGGCTCACGTGAAAACCAAGCTCCAGCTCGGAAGAGGAAGACAAATTGCTTTAACACCGACCGACACCAGGGACATTTTGCTTCTCTAACAGGACGTGCATCCCAAGCACACCTCGACCAGCCCATAAAGCTAAAAACCCTCCGAACGCACCCCGGGCAGCCTCGAAACCTGAAAAGTACCCGAAAGGGAGAAGCAGTTTGCATGCCGCGGGGGTGGAAGGAGCCCGGCCTCAGCTGCTGATACATCTCCCATCGCTTTGCGAAACGAATCCTCCCAGGAGCTATATAAATACACGAGAGCACACGCGTAGATATATATACATGGAAGACGTGCGAGAGGACGTCTTCGCAGCTGCAGAAATAGGCTGATGACAGCCACGGGGTGGATATAAATAAGATTAAAAGTTGCAGGCACCCTTTCCCTGGCTTGTTTCCCTCCTCCATCCCGACATGCAGGATGAGACGCGTTTTAATTTTAAACTCATTTTCCGAGTCTTTGGCTCACAAAACTAGTTGCCACCGATCGATACTAGACACGGGCAAAAATGCTGTGTTTTCCCTTTTCCTCCAGTACTTCCCGTTCAAAAACAAAACCCACTAGTGCCAAATCAGGGCCTCTCACATATTCCTCAGCCTTGAAAACAGGTTAAAAAAATGAAGCAGTAACTTTAGGATCTTTTTCTGATCTTGCCGATGCTGGCAGCCACGCTGAGTGCTTGGTTCAGCTTTTTTCCCCCATATATGTGTAGAGAACAAGAAAATCACTATTAAAGCGAACAAGTGCCAAAAAAAAAAGAGCAGAGAAAAGCCATTGCCTGCTCCCCCATAGTACCTCCACGTTTGCTGCGTAAAAAGTAAAATAAATAAAATAGTTACAGCAAGGTCTTCATGGAGCCTCTTGTGATACGGTGGGACGAAAAAGGATGCTCTGCCAATGGTGGATTTTACATTTTCCCACCCAAATGGCTGTCGCCGGTGCTGGAGCTCCTGCATGCCCAAGGGGGTCGGTTCCAGAAGGAGGTTGGGACGAGGGGAGGGGGACGGGTCCGGCACGCGGAGGGGCACAGTGCCACCGGGTCGTCACAGCACCGGCAGCTTCGCACGCGATGCCAAAAAAGCCGGGTTTTGGCTCGGCGCAGCGAGCACGAGGGGACATTTGGCTGGGATGGGGGCGGCTGTGGGTTGGAGGTGGGCCCGTGGGCAGCAGAATGCCGGCTCGTCCCCATCCCATGCCACGCGACGATGCCCGAAACCCTGCTGGCTTTTTGGGCATCTCAACCGCATCGTGGCCAACAGCCCCCACCGCATCCATCCTGTTGGCTTTTACCCCTTTCGACCCTCGCAAACTTGAGGCAAGCCCTCTCCCAGCTCACACCTTACAGGCTGCGCTGCCCTTGCACCGACCAAGACCAGAGCAGCACCATCTGCTCCATCAGGGGTTGCAAAATAAATCCCCAGAACCGCAGAGCTTTGCAAAGCTCTCTTGCAGCCCCACTGCCTTCTCCCTGAGAATCTCTCCAGCAAAAAAAAAATAGCATGGGGTTTGCAAAGGAGCATCCCTGCAGCAAACAAATTATGTGGGGTTTGGAGTGGGGCATGAAAAAAGTGGTGTTTGCAACGGAGCATCCCTTAGGTGAACAAATAATGTTGGGTTTGCAATGGAGCATCCCTCCAGTGAGCGAATAACGTGGGGTTTGCAAGCAATATCCACTGCAAGGAGTGAGGAGAGGGAGGAAACACGATCCGAGCCCCCCAAGCTGAACCTGTCACTGTCTTTAGCGACTGGAACAAATCCGAAGCGGCGACTGAAACCGCGTCAAGCATTCAAGGACACAAACACCAGGCCTGGGAATAAAGATCGGCTGCTCCCGTTTGTTTCCATGAGGCGATAATAACCCGTGCCTCCGCTTTATGGAGGCGAATTTGTTACAGCGGATGAACTGTAAGAAAAATTGTGGAGTTGGGGGGAAAAATAGAGGCTCTAAATAAATCAGTAATTTTAACACACATTATCATGTAACTGAGAGGGTAAAGGAGGGAGCCAGCATTCAGTCAGGGCGACCTGCAGCCTCCCAGGTTGTTTTTGGGGCAAGCTGCGGGTCCCTGGGGACCGTCGCCATTCGAAGCTGAAGGTGGCTTTGCCAGGGAGTGGAGGAGCCCAGAAAAGCAGAGGTGAAGGGGTGACTAGTGTCTGCTGTGACAAGCAGGACCTCCACAAGGAGAGAGGACGGGTCGTGTCCATGCCACTGGAGCAACCCCGCATCACTGCATTTGCAAAGCCCGAGCCTTATTCTGCAGAGCTGGCACTTGGCGGCTGTTAGAAATAAATAAATCTCCCATCTCTGCGGTCACGGCCACGTGCACGGAGGAAACTTTTAGTGCAGAGCTCTGAGTACAAGCCCAGAAAACCCCAGCTGCTGCTCCATGCAATGGGGAAAAACCCCGCAGGCATCTCGCCACCCCAAGCCCAACCCGTGCCACACGTTTCCAGCCCCGAGCGGCAGCACGGGACGGACAGACATGCAGGCAGAGCGACAGCCGCTTGCTCTGGGGCTCCTTGGAGGGCTTTAAGCTGCATCGAACCAGCGCTTGGTTCCCTATTTACTCCCCCCCAAAACGTGCATCTTGTCACACTCCGTTTCCTGAAACAACGCCATGCCTTTATCTACGCTGCAGCACAGAAGCAAAAAAAAGCGTGTTTTAAAAGCTTGAGCGTGGCTCCCTTGAGCTGCCGGGGCAGCTGCATTTGGCTGCAAACCTCTGGGACTCGGGCTGCCAACACACGTCCAGGGAGCATCTCCCCCCCCGCGCTTTTCCTCGCACAGCCACGCTTAGGAGCTTTGCAGAACGGAGCGAGCAGCGACGTTGGGAGCGCTTGGAGCGCCTGGCCACCTCCCTCTCCGTGCCATTAGTCATGCTGTCTGGCTTTCTATTACTTTTTTTCGATATTTTATAGAGCCTTTTTCCCTCCAGGTAGCAACAATACCGGGGTCAGCAGAATCCAGCCCCGCTGCCGTCCGCGGTGCGGAGATCTCTGTTATTTATTTCCCGATGCTCATCGCTGTTGCTCGCTCGCGTTGCACGAAGTGAAAAGGCTGGCAGGGCTTTTTCGGATCCGGCTCCCTGCTCCGCTGTGCCCGAGCCCTGCGTGCTTGCCTGCACTTCTGGGGGCTGATCCAGGGCTCACCCAGCACAGGCTGCGTGCTTCACCCGTGCATGCTTCACCCATGCATGCTTCACTTTTTTTTTTTTAAACACGACCTGGGGCTTACCCGGCACGGGTCGCATGGGCTGCTAGCAGGCGTGCTCGCATGTACGTCCCCCGCAAAGGGCGCAGAGGGATTTCCATCACCGAGCAGCTCGTCTGGGGCAATCCCGGGCGGCACCGGGGCGGGCGAGAGCTCACGCGCTTCTCATCGCAGGAGCAAACAGCCGCTGCGGTCTGTTCAAACAGCGATGCCAGCAGGTGGATGGCCCGGGTGTTTACACTCCTGCAAAAGCAACATCACCCAAGCCTCTCTCCTCGGTCAGCTTGTTTCACGTCTCGTCCGTGCCGCCTCAATTCTCTCCACATCCCCTTGTACAAAGTTTGCTTCCCTCTGCAGATAACTACGCATCATCCAGAACCTGAAAGAATTGCTCCGACCTTCACTGGGGGAAAAATCGCCCCCTTTTTTTTTTTTCCTTTCCTTTTTGCTGCAATTCATATCCACCTCTGCCCCGAGCCACCATCGCTACCGGGACGGACCTGCAACACCCAGACGTTCGTCCTCCTCGCCCCCTTCCCGCAGCCCACTCCCCACTTTGCTTTCATGCAGCTTTACCTCCCCAGCCCATAAATCTGCAGTGCACTGGGAGCAGGTTTGAAGCAACTATAAATTTTTATGTATTGTCAGGGGAGCTCTTACAATGTCTGTATCACCTTGGGCACATAATACATTTCATGGAGCAGGGAGCATACATCCATCTCGGAAGAGAGCATTTGTTTTCTGCTCTAGATGCTGACTTCAAGCCCTGTCCATCACCCAGCAAGAAATACAGATAACCGGCACCGTGTGCTGATGCAAACAGGTGAAATTCAGGCTCGGGTAAAGTTTGCAACCACATTTTCGATTTATTTCCACGCATCCGAGGCTCCTTCCCAAAGGCGCAAATGGGATTTGCTTGTTTGTGTGTTTGCTTCCCCCCACCCCCAAGAGCAACTTATTTGCTTTCTGCTTGGTGTGCCTTGGAAGAAAGGTGAATTATGCAAGCTCTCCCAGCAGCCGGGTTAGCGAGTGCTCCTGCAAGCAGGAGAGCAAAAAAAGCTTGGTTTTAGCCTGGATTGAGGACGTGTAGGTCGATGGCTTAACATCCAGGTGAGCAACACAAGCCCACGCGTGGGGTTTGTAGCATCTCTGCAGCATGAGCCTTCCCAGTGGCAAGGGATGGGTGAGGGGAAGGGAAAGGATGCTTTTTGGAAACAGAGCCTCGGAGTGGAGTATTTGAGACAACCAAGCAGCCTGGACCCACATTTCAGGTTTGGGGCAGGAGGAGGGACGAGCAGCAGTCGCAGAGGATGGGTTTCCTCAGGGCAAATGGCTTCAAACAAGCTACCCAAGCTAAATACCTTTCGGGACAGCTTGTTGCTTGCAAAAATGAAAATCAACCCAAGCTTTTTTGGTGAAGCCCAAGAGGACTCCACAGTTTGTTGCCACTGCACCAGAATATAGGAATTGTGGCCAAGTTTGGGGGAAAAAACCTTCATCTCCCCACCCAGGGGGCTGCCCACAGCAGATGCTCAGAGCACAGCGCGAGGGGGAGAAAAAGCAAGATCCTGGCTGCTCGAGCACCTCTGCCTGTTTTTGCCTTCAAGGCTCCCAGCACGGTTTTTCAAAGTGCATTTCCCCCTCCCAGCCTTCACCTGCCAGCACCGTGAGCAAGACATAATACTGCGGTTTGTGTATCCTGCGAAAAGATATTTAATAAATATGCAAATCGCTCCCCGTGTTTCCTCGGGCAGGTGAGGTGTGCGAATAGGCTGTGGTTAAGTATTAAATCCATTCGCTGCCAAGCACCTGGAGAAGAGCAGAATAAACTCGAGCTGAAGTTTGCATGGAAACAGGATAACGAAATGCATTTGGCGGCAGCAGGGAGGGTGCGGGGATGCTTTTCTCACTGCAAAACAGGGGACAGCCCCCCTTACCTGCTCCCAAATCCACTACGCGATGCTACGACGCAGTTCAGGACCAGAAACAGGGGAAACTGGCATAAATCAAAGCAGTTTGCTGCTTCACAGTGAGCAGCACATAAAAGCAGGCTCGCGTCTCCTTTTTTTTGCCCAATAATGGATTTTTTTCTTTTTTTTTTTGGTTTTGTAATCGAGGCCGTACGGTAGCACCCGCTGGCCTGGATTTAAGGGAGCTGGAAGAGGAAACAGCAAAAACTGCAGCAAGGCAGCACTGGTCTCATTACGGACCAGACGCGTGATGTGTTCCTTTTATCACTTCAAGTTTTCCCCACCGGGTTTCTCAGTCACCCGCTCCTCTCCTCTTACAGGACTGCCGGCACCTGATTTCTCATCTCTCCCCTATTTTGTATTTCACAGACTCATAATATCCTTCCTACCAGGCTCTCCTCTTGGATAAATAAGTTCAATCTTGGCAATCACTCTTCAGAGACGAGTTTTTCCAAGGCAGGCAAGACTTTATAAATGCTTCCCCCAAGGAACGAATCACCTTTCCTACCCGGGTTAGCCAAAGTAAATAAAACACCGAGCAAACATAGAGACGGGCACAGGCAGGCATGTGTGCGTAGCGTCTTATCACTCGCTGCTCATGAGCGTGCTAGTTTTCCCCTGTTTCCCCCAAACTCCCCCAAACAAATTGTTTTCCCCGATGAGGTCTGTATGGAGGGCAGGAATAGGCGCGCAGCTCAGATTTGAAGCCAGAGCCCCAGTTCAAGGGATCATCCCCGTGCAACGCTGAAAGCAGCTCCTGCATTTGGCATTCTCGCCCCCCGCAGCAGTAGATTGCAGGGCAAGGGTTGCAAGAAAGTGTTTGCGCCAACCCCATGTTAAAAAAAAAAGACTTTCCAGCACACAACACAAACTTTGCAAGCCTGATCCAAGAGCCTCTTTATTCCCCTTTCTTTGAAAGCACCGTGCGCTGCCCTTGCCAGCTACCTGCCTGCAGGCAAAGCCTGCCAGATGGCCCATCGCTGCCCGACCCAGCCGGAGCGCGAGGGCACCCACGAGGCCCCGTTCATGCCAGATCGCTCCTACAGGAGCAAATCCCTCCAAAAACACCACCTAGCAAAAGCGTAGAGGCGGCAACGCTTTGCACGGGCGCAGAAACGCGTCCACGCGTTGGAGCCACCCTGTGCGGTTTGCAGCAACCTGGGAGAAACCACACAGGATAAAGGTTGGGAAGCCACGCATTGCATCGAGAGCCTAAAAACGACCTTGAAAAAGAGCCAGATCTCACAAGAGAGAAACAACTGCGCTGTCAAGACGGGAGGGGGTTGGCTGATTGGATGCACCATTCCGCTTCGGCTGAAGCTGTGGTGCCAGCAGCCAAATTCTGCAAGGAAAACCACACAGAGCTGACCTTAAACGATGCAGGGGAGCAGCCAGGTGCCACTGAGCCCAGCTTGTACCCCAGTGCGTGCACATGCCTGCTTCAAACAGAGGAACAAGCACTATATATATGTATATATATATATATGGTTTTTTTTTTTTGCAGAGCCAAAGGAAAAAAATATTGTTTTTCATAAAAAAGGTATCAAACAGAAAACAATAAATAGCAAGTTCTGCGCTGCTTCGAGCTCATGCTCCGCTGCTGGCTCCAGTGAAACGGGAGATGGGAGCAGGAGCTCCACGTTCCCTGGCACTTTTGAGCAAAACCAGCAATAATAAATCAAAGCAAGCCTCCGAAACCTGCCGTGAAGCAACGAGGAGACAAAAGGGAAAGAGCGCGATCCAGCTAGCACGGGGAAGAAGCCAAGAGGGGCTGGGAGCAAGCTGCTCTGCGCAACCCTTTGCCTCGAGCGTGAAGCGATATCCAAGAGAGACTTCTGCGTTTTGATGGGTTTTCAAGTCTTTCAGAGGAGACCTTGCCCTCCTCAACTGCTTTACAGCCAACGCCGTGCTCTGCTATCAGACATCCCCATTCCAGGCACATCCTCAACCCCTGCCCAGCACACGGCTGTTTGCTTTGGAGACACAACCTTGGTCCATAACCACAGTTTTACGAGGAGGAAGAACACCTTGAGGTATCTGCAGAAAATGCACTCTTCAAGGTCTCTCTCTTTTCTATTCTGTTTCTCTATTCAACTTTTGCTCTCTTTGGAGATTTTGCCAGACATCTGCTCGCTGGTGAAGGCAAGGGGTCGTTGCAACGTGATAGTGAGCAAAGAGCCACCAGCAATGTCTAACTCAGATCCTTTCAGCTCCTTTGCACCAGCGATGGGATCGCTTAAAAATAAGCCTTCTGCCAAGAGAAGTTTGGATTCACAGCTGAAAAAGTAGGGGGAAAATACGTTACTCCAGCTGGAAGAGGTGCGGATGGAAGACGGAGCAAAAAGCCATCGAGAAGCAGTTGAATTTTAATGATATTTACTTTATATAAAAGGGGAAAAAAGAAAACCTTGGGCATTTGCATCCTGTGAAAGTGCCTCGCTGTAACACTGCCAGCAGAAGGTGGTTGGAAAAAGGCCACAAAAGGAGCTGCCCCTTTGCATTTCTGCTCCGTGCTTGAGTTACGGTGCGGTTCCCGAGGACGCTGGGCTTATCGCTCCTGATAAGCCTCTTTTTATAGGTCTGGCAGCGACACGCGAGAAAGCAGTAATTAAATTTTTACGGAGGAAGAAGGCTTGCGCTTTGTGCCCGCATTTGGAGAAGTCAGCATAAAACATCAGGGTGGGCCAGCGATGGGGGGGATCTCAATTGTATTTAGGGCAAGGCAAAAATCCTAGAAAAATGTAACACTTTCTGGCTCAAAAAGCAAGTGCAAGCCTGGGAGCACCTTCCCCACCCCGCAGTAATCCAACAGCGCCCTTTTTTCTCACTAAACGTGCACAGACCCCCCGAGAAGTCTGCAAGCAGGAGGAGCGGTACCAACTCACCCCAACACACCCCGAGCAGAGAGACTCGCAGTTGGGTAGCAGAGCTGGCCCATGGGCAGAAAAGGAGTTGGAGATGTGAGGGGAGACCCAAAACAACCTTGAAAATCCATCAGGAGTGGTTGGAAGTCTTAAGCAGAGAAGCTCAAGGCCATTAAGGAAATGGGCAAGCAATAAGACATGGTGAGCCTAGGTGCTCCAAGAAGCCAACCCAACGAAACCACCACTCACATGACCCTCCACCAACATGTGACGCTGCAGAATTTCATGGGTGACTTCCAATGAGCTGCTGTCATGGTTGGTCCAGGTCCAACCACCCTATGGCCAGGGGAAACCTCTTTTCCCAAGGCAAGGAAGTGAAAAAAGTTGCCAAACACAGGGATGCCAACACGAGAAGAGCAGCACCTCCTCCCAGGGTGAAACTCACTCTGACAAACGGCCTTCAGCTCCAAAGAGATGGAAAGCAGGAGAGAAAAGGGATAATAAGCAATTTTCAGGTGGAAGATGCAATGCGATGCCCTATTTAGGCAGGTGCTTCATCAGCCAGAGGAAGGGACCTGACTTTTGTCTGTTTTATGAGGTGTTTTACTCCATTCTGCTGAGTACTAGTCTGTCTCAAGGCTCCAGACTTCCAGTCGTTAGAGGCAGTTATCTCTACGCAATTTAATTAAAGTCTAGTGTTTAATGACACAATGTGCCGCTAATTATTTTTCACTGGTTGTCAGGAGGCTTTTTTTTTTTTTCGGTGGTTGCAAAGCAAAATTTAATTACAGCAAAGAAAGCACAGGGGTACTACAATGAGGGCTCCTGGAAACAAGAGCGTTGGGTGGGCAAGTAGTGGGTCCAGCTCCTCTCGATGAAGAGCAAGAAATTCTGTCTGCAGCCCATCACCACCACGAAGGGTCAAGAAACGAGGAACATCTCTGGCGTGCCCCACTCCTACTTGGCCAACATGGCCATGGAGAGCCATGAGCACGACGGGATGTAGACGCTTCCTAGATTTCCTTGTCACCTGGGAGATGTGGTCTGTGGAGGTGCCATAGCATGGCAGCAAGCAGTAGTTTTGGGGTGAGGTACCACGGGCTGCAAACAGGCTGGGTGACCCCGATTCATAGCATGAGAACTGGAGATAGACTGAGTTCGTTCATGCAGGACGGGGCTCCTTGGATCAACACAGTAAAACACTGAGTTTTATCCTTAAAATAGCTTTCTACGCAGCAAATCAAGTCCCTCTTTCAAGATGTCATTTTGGGGGGAGAATCTGTCTGCATCTCAATCTGTTTCTCCTTTCAGGCCGAATTATTATTCCCCCTTTGGAGCCTTCACTGTGGGATACCAAACATATTCACCGCAAATTTTAGCGCTCTGCAGTTTCGCCTCATCAGCAGAACAGGGATTTGGGAATCCTGCTTTTCTTCCCTGCCTCCAGCCTTTGTCTGCTGGGAGATTTCCCCTCTCTAAGCCTCAGTTTCCCTGTAAAGTTGAGATAATGACACACATTTATTTTGCAAATTGCTTTGATCTCTACTGTTGAAGGGTGTTCTGCAAGACTTAATTACATGTGTCACCACGAGCCTTTGCTGCACACATTAAAGTATCTTAAGCTGCCTAGCAATGCAGAGGAGATCTGTGCAGAGAGAATTAAATGTGCAATATGCTCATCTGAGAGCAGAGTTTTGCAGTTTTGAAGAAGTCTGGGGAAGTTTCGCAGCCGATAAGTAGCTTGGAGAAACTCCCCGTCATTTCTGCATGTTATTATGGTTTTCCCTTCAATATTAAAATATCTGCTCAGCACCACGCCATCCTTGCCTGCTTAGAACAGTTGGCAGCAAGTCCAGGAGCACGACGTTGTTTTGGGAAGATGCAGGCAGATCCCCTTTTGCTGCAGTAAGCCCAACTTTTGAAAGCTAAACCCTCTCTGGAAACTGTTATTTTCTTGATGTCTTAGAAACGCCCATGTGCTCCAATCGCACAAGGAGCACACGGTGACACCCCGTAATTAGAGCCGGTCAAAACATGGAATTTCAGTTCCATGAGCGATTCTGACATCCTGAAATTTGCGGGTTTGTTCCAGCTGACGGAGGAGATATCAGTGCAAAACTGCCCACGGACACAAGACAATTTCAGATTTGGAGCAGTATCTCCAGAAAAGTCTCGGTTATGCTACAAAACACTTTTTGCGGAGCTTTAATATTTTATTAGCACGTGGTGTGATAGTGACCAAGACACTGAAAGTGTTAAAATAGCAGGAAATACTCTTCAAACACCCCAAACCTGGGTGATTGTGGAGGCAGAGCCTGCAATAGGCCAAGTTGGATGATGCATTTCCCCAGCTGCACGGCCTTGATGAGATGAATATTGCAAAGACATCCAAGATCATTTGCATCCTTCTGCCCACGACTTTCCTCCTCATCAGCCATCTGCTACCCTTGAAGGGCTCTGCTCTTTGGGGAGAGGTTTGTTTCCGAGGCTGGAAACAGCGAGAGAAACCGTAATGAGAGCAGCTAAATGTCCAGGAGAAATTTGGAGGTCAAGGATAGAGTCAAACCCAAAGCGCTCCAACCACCCTTTGTCCAAAGGCTCTTTGCCTTTGCATGCACGGTGGGAAAAACAAAGAGAAAAGGAGGAAAAAGGCAAAGGAAAAAAAAAAAAAAAGAGATGGGGGGAATGCTGAAGGGAAAGGAAGAGCAGAATAATTCCCAGGGAAAAGCGTCCCATCCCCATTCCCACCAGCACGGCAGCGGGCAGGTTAGTGAGCGGCAGTGGCGAAGGCTGGGCGAGAGCCGCCCCGGCAATTATTTTGGTGCGAGGAGCGTGGCTTGAGAAACTCGTTGCCATCCTTTGTGCATCTTTAATGAACCTCTAAAAAAAAAAATAATAAAACAAAGAGGAGGGGAAGTGAAAAGCTCTCATTAACGCTTTTGGCAGATCTGATTAGTGGTTTTAGAACCCGAAACAACCATTTAATTGGTAAATCCTCCAGCAGCCAAGGAAAAGAAAGGGCTGGGCACAAAAGCAGACTGTTTCCTTGTTGCTGCAGAGCTGCTTCCCTCCTCCCCAGGGAGAGGGCAGGGCTGGGTGATCGCTTTGCCAAGAGGACCTGCCAACAAAAATAAAACATCCAGCAGAAACTTCCCCTCTTCTGCCTTCCGTCCTGCTCTCTCCAGAGCCCAGTGCAGCGGCGTTAAGATTTAAATAGTTTGGGACAAGGAGAAAACGCCTTCTTGGCTCCCGCTGGCACGGCACCAGGGTTTGGCCATGCATGGATAAAGCGAGGAAGGGTTGGAGGATGCCCCAGCGTGGAAACAACCAAAGCTCTCAGTGCCACTTTTACCCCAAAAGGGATCCGGAGCATTTCCACCAAGTTTTGGTGAGCCGTCACCACGTACTGAGGACGCTGCAACAGCCAGCCCCGTCAGCGCTGCGTGCACCTGGCGTGTCTGCAAGCACAGCGTTCGGCAAGCGCCGCGTGCGCTTGGCACTGCCGCGACTCGCCCAGCCACGCCGCTCCGCGCTGCAGTAACAGAAATCAATGAAAAGCCTCGAGGAGAGCTACGGCAAAGTGGCTCAAGCAAGAGATCCGTGCAGTTAAGCTGAAGATTGGCTACACCTACTCGATGCAATTTTTTAATTAGCTCCGTAATTGATTTCGGTGTTTGGGAGTGGAAATAACAGTGGGGGAGCGGGGAAGGGAGCAGCCACAGAGCCGCTTTGTGCTCCCATAGGACTCGCATGCATCGAGCCTCCCCTAAAGCAAGATTTTAGTGCTTGGTGGTGCCTCAGGCTCAGCTGAAGGCTGTGCCCATGTCCCCATGCAGACAAGGCATCCACATCTGCGAACAGGTGGCGGATGAGCTCAATTGCCGGTCTTGTTTCCACCTCCGAGAAGCGTCACCAGAAAATAAAGTAAAACAAACGAGCAGAAATACCCTGCTGCAGAGGACCGCTGTCTCCCTGCTTAGGCAATGCCATTGCTGCTCCTCTTGCAACCACGAGCATCTCTAATTTGGGTGCTGCTTGCACCGGCTCATGGGGAGATGTCACCTGCGCATCAGCCCAGCGACCCCTGGCTGTTTTCTCTCTCCGCTACATCGGGCTGCGTATACAGAGCAGCATTAAAAAACAGGGACCCAAGCGCTCGCCGCTGGACGGATGAGCATCGTGTGGCACTTCCACCGCTCCTCCGCTCCCGCTGGAAATACTTCAGTGCAAGCTGTGCTCCCGAGGGATTCGGGGAACCCATCACCTCCCTGCCTCCTGCTCATTTCGTGCCCGCTGCCTGCCTTCGCTGGCAGTGGCAGCACTGCACCAGGGATTAAGTTGGTCTCGTGCCTTCCTTTCCATCCTTGGCCTTGAATGTCCTTTGAGCTCCTCTTAAAAAGAGATTGATTAATATGAAATTACTCAAAGTCCTTTTAGCCAGCGCCGGTTTTGACATCGAGAAGGAGAGGGGAGAATTACGGTGTCCAAGTCAAACATTTGCCAAATTAGTTCCTTTGCTAGATATTGTTTCGGATTTTGAGTATTTTTTTAAATCCATCATGCAGTAATTGTCTGACTAGCTCGGCGTTGCCTGGGCGAGGACACGCCAATCTGATTTACAAGGAGCAAAAATATCTTAGGCCAATGCTTTTTCACAATATATCCCAACACAAAGGGGAAGAAAAAAAACCCACCCAGGCATGGGATGGCTCTGAAAGTTGAGAAATTCATCCTAAACTGCACAAGAGCAGGGAGTCACAAGGAATTTGGTCTTGGCTATCTGAAGGGCTGGGAAGGACAGACGGACGCGCCAGTGCCTGCTGGCCGCTCGCCACAGCCTTGGGAAATCGCATTAGGGCAGCCGCTGCTCCGCTGCTTTTCCGCAGAAGTGCTGTTAATGCATTAATGCTCCATTTAGGACCAGAGCCCATCGATCCCATACCTCCCAGTAACGAATCCGGGTGGGGGGCAGGTTTAATGGGATTTTTCCATGCTTGGGGAGCTCCGTCCCTGCGATATGAGCGTCGGGGCTCAGCACCCCGGCTCCCCGCCGCGTCCCTGCCCAGTGGCAGGGCAGCATCCCCAGCAAGGGCTTGATGCCCAAAAAGTTGTGACGAGTGCGGGGCTGCTCCTCAAAACACAGAGAGCCCAAACCACAGCTCGCGGGGATGCTGACTCAGCCGGACGCCTCTCCCTTGCATCGCTTGCTCCCAATTTGGCTCAGGTTAATGAAAGCAGGGAGAAGATCCTATCTCTGACAGGCTCAAATTCGCACTAACACAAGACCTGTCCTACCAGTGCAAAGGAGCTGCTTTACAAAGACAAACCAAAAAAAAAAAATCAAAAAAAAAAACAAATCAAGTTTCCTGAAAAACCTTTCCCTTCCTGCTTTTCCACGTCGGCACCATTAACCTTGCCCCTTTCCCTAGCAAGAGATCATCACGGACCATCCCACGCAGGGGAAAGCCACCCCTGCCTCATTACGCTCACTAAATCATCTCATTAGCACAAATCCCCCCGAAACAGTCGCGTGCTCCGCGCTCGCCCAGGAGCTTCCCACTCCCGCAGCGGTTGCTTTGTGCGGGTGGGCGAAGCCGCTCCCACGTCACAGAGCACTTTGGCACGAAAGGCATTGCATAAGCCCCGATATTACGATGCCCAGCCCGCGTGGGCTGCCTATAAATAAGGAGAAGGGGGGGGGAAGCAAGCTGGCAACCCGCAAATCCACCCCCTGCACCCACGCGTGTGGCTGAACCTGGGGAGGAAAGATGAATTTGGCCTCGGGAAGGGGAAGGTGTGATGGGCTGAGGGTGCAGGGGGTGCTCCAGAAGTCGATTTTGCACAAACCGGGGCTGAGACGAAGCGAGCGCACAGGGGCGCGCTTGGATACTGCTCTGCAGCTTCTACCTTCATCCGGGACAGCAGAATCGCACTTACCGCTCTCTCCCTCCCCGAGCCCTCGCTTTAGATTTATTTCGGATTCATTCACTTAGGAAGCTTCGCAGTGAGACGCCGAACGAAGTAAATGGACTTTTTCTCCCTCCCGACCCTTCCTGTCTCTTCCTAAGCTGCATTAATTTCCCAACGAGATTTATTCCGGCTCCTTTCTCTCCCGTTACTGATGATCTTGGCTCTGCAATCGGTCGCCGGAGGATTTGCTCTGTCCTCTCCTTCCACTGCTCCAGAGGCGGAGCGGGCTGTTCGAGCAGCAGAAATCCTTCAGCCTTTAAACATTACATCTTTCAGCAAATTCCCAGTGCCTGAGGTTTAATATGGAAGAGCAGAGACGCTGAGGGAGCCGTGATTTATTCAAGCTGGGGCAAGACCAATGGATCCAGACGGACTCCAAAGACAAAAGCTATGCTCCCACATCACCGAGACCTCACAGGTCTGCATAACGATCCACCACGCAGCAAATTTCCCAATTTCTCCCCCAATATCTGCCTTTGCGTATTATTTCTGCTGCCATAGAGTACATGAGGGGGCTCAGAGCCTGCACAATGCGTTTTATTTTTGGCATCCCATCCCAAATGCAACTCCAAGGTTCACATCCACTAGCTGGATTTTTTTTTTTTTTTTCCCCCACCAACCTGCAGCCCTGGCAGCTTTCATTAAAGCCGGAATTGCAGCCCATTCAAGGTGTAAATACACATCGTTATTGTCCTGATAACCTAAACAGAAGCTGCAGCAGCCACGCAGCACCTCGTGCCACACTGGTCAACGGTGATGGGAGATGCACAGCCCAAAAGCCACACAAGAGAAGAGCAGCAAAAGCAGCTGCCGAGGGGTAATTTGGGGTAAAACCTCACCTTTTAAAGCCAAAGCATTAAGCATGGGGCTACTGCATTACCCCGAACATGGCCAGTCCCAACAATCCTTCCTAATAGAGATGCAACCTTGTCTTTACCAGGAGAAAAAAAGACGACGGGGGAAAGCCCTCGAGGTGAGGGAGAGAAATGAGGTGGGGGTGTAAGCGTCCCCCCCAGTTCTGGGTTAAACGTGTCACGAAATGCTGCTCGCTTCTGCTTCCTAACGCCCAGCTCTGCCCCAGTAGGACAGGAACACGAAGAAGATGGGCAGGATACTGAAAAATGGGTCTACCCCAAATCAGGGGGGAAATACGCACGTATATTGTAACCTCAAGAAACTCCGAGTACTGAAAGCTTTTAAAAAATGATCAGCTCAGTCACTGCATTTCACTCTGCTTTAACAGTTTCATGCTTTCCTTCCCCCACTCTTTAAAAAAAATGGAAAATGAACCAAAGTTTTAAACATTAGTGTGCAGGAAAGGGTCCCGGAGTGGATTTTTTCTTCCTAATTTGAAAATAGCAAAGCAAAACAGCTCGACAGTTTCCAACCTCGTCCTCTGCCGCATCCCCACCCCATCACCCTCAGCATCAAAACGTGGCCATGAACCTCACAGAAAGATTTTGGCACGGATTTGCTCTTACAAAGGATGTTTGAGGGGGATGCAGTGCCAGCTCACATCTCCAGCCCCTCCATTAACCTTCAGCCTTCATCCCCCCTGCTCCTCCTCTCCCTTGCAGCCGCCGGGCAAAGCGAAGCCCATTAGGGACCTGCGGGTTGTAAATCATCCCCTTCCCGTCACGCCGAAACGCCTGGTCAAAAAAGGAAAGACTGATGGAAATCTTATTTAAACATTTTGTAAGTCATTCTGGCGCGTTTAAGTCTTTCTTCATTTGCCGCGAGTCCCGCTCCTGCCAGCTGAGCGCCTGAAAGGAAGACGGATAGCCGAAATAAAGCCTCTAATTGGCACCTTTTTCCCTGTCTTCGGCCAATTTCAGGACTTAATAATGATGAATAAGAAGGCAATGAGGGCTGGGCACACGCAGGGAAGCAGGCTTGGCTGGGGAGGAGGCAGCAGAACGGGACTGCTGCCATCCCAGTTTCCCTTGAAAACCCGAGTTTCCATTTGCAGCACCTGCTGCTTTACCCGCTGCACTTTGCTCCCAGCCACCGTCTCCTGGACAGGCAATGCTCTCCACTAACTTCTTTTTTCTCTTTTCCCTGGGGGCTGAGCCTCAGCTGTCATCGTGCAGCCAGCTTTCCACGTCAGTTCAGGGTGGATTTCCTAAAAATGAGCTTTTCCTCGAGCTTTCCACAGCCTCCTCTGCTGCATGGGAGCATCCCACGCTCCTGTGCCTGCTTGCAAATCAGTGAACACTCGGGTTATTTTGGCTATTACCAGGGCTGAAAGCAGCAGGAGCCATTTTACCTAATAAACTCAATTCTCTGTATATCCATGGACTCCTCTTAGTTAATAACCTCGATTCCCCACGGACAAACCGAGCTATGGATGCATTTTTGGGGCCAAGCACCACTCACCATCCCCCAGACCCCTTTCTCTCAACCTAATGTGCTGGTTTACGAAAATTGCTGCTGTGCTTGGGGGCTTCCATCTCTCCTGGCCTAGTATTCCTATTTAACGTTGTATTTTTGTTTTTGTTGGTTGCACCACACCTCCCACCCCAGCCAACATCGGGGCCAAGTTGCGCTAGAACCAATGCTTTTGGGCAAAGCAAGAAAATTCCGTTTTCCCTCCCTGTCCCCCACCCTGCACATTTCAACATGCTTCACGTAAAATATCGCAAATTCGCTCAATTTTAATCTGCTATGGGCGAGTGCTCTGGCTGGTGAAAACCCACCCAGGTCCTATTGATGGCCAAGAAGCAGAACGAATTTACAGCCACTGGTGGAACATCACCAACTCCCTTTCTGTCACCTGCCTTTTGGAACCAGAAATATGCAAATTTATCTCATGCAAAAAAAAAAGTATATATATATACACGTATATATTCGGAAGAAAGCCTGGAATTGAGGAGCCAGTTTTCTTTTTCTTTAGAGTGACCTGCTCAGCTATGAGTTATTTGGGGTGCCTGTAATCTCCTGCGTGCAGCAGGCAGCGCAAAGAAATGCGAGTTTTTCCCTATGAGCAGCACCTATCCCAAGCAGATAACTGCCACGTTCAGAAACCTGTGTCCCACGAATGCAGAAATTGGATTTCAGCGATGTCCTCAAAGAAAATGCGGATTTCCCCATCTCTCTGGAGGAAAACTCCACCAGAAGCAGTGGCCTGGGTTGTCTGAAAAGCTTCAGTTTAGGCTTTTCTGAAATGCCATCTTATGCGTTTCAAACCCAAATTGAAAACCAAACGCTTCAAAGCAGAGGAAATAAATAAAGTGCTTCATTTTTGAAAGAAAAGATGAAACAAAGTATTTCTGCTCTCTCTGGACCTGTCTTCCCAAAAGGGATTCTGGTGAAACCAGTGGCATTTTTGCAAAGCATTTGGGTTTCTACAGATTGTAATTCAATCGAGGTGTCTCCAGCCAGCTTGAAAGCACCCCTCTGCCTGCACCAAACCTTTCGCCTTGATAAAACCCCATGCAAGTCTGCCTCCGATGCCAGATTTAGCGCAAATTGCCTGGGGACCAAAATACATCTTTAGAAGCCAGCTCCTTGATTTTGCAAATTGTAACACTAACGTATTGATGTGCCCAAGTGCATTTGTTGATGCTTTTTGTACATGGGACCTCAGCACAGCGCCTGCACGAAGCAGGGTTGGGTCCAAAGACAGAGACAAGCTCTGTCCCTTGGCTGTCGGTCTCACCCATGCCACCTGACAGTGGTCCCGGTGCTGTCTGCCACCAATAAACACCATTTCGGGGTGAGACGTGGTGTTTCTCCTGCTGGCAGGTGCCTATTTCCCTGCCTGGCAGGTGTGAATGAGATCTTCATTGCAACTTTCTCCACGAGCATCTTCTGGCGAGAGGTCACGGTCGTGGAAACGGGCACCGCAGCGGCATTTCTCCTGGTGCAGAGCCCCGTGCTCTCCCTGGCTGCCAGCTTTCCCCAGCCAGAGCAGCTCAATCCAGTCCCGCGGCAACCCCGGTGCTGGTGCCGGTGCCCTCCAAACAGCTGGGGGCAACCCCAGGCTCCTCAGAGCTTTGACCAGCTGGGCTTCCGCACGGAGAGACGAGCTGGGATTTGGGGACCAGACATCACCACACTGCAGCAGAGGGGAAAGGCTAAGTTTTCCGTGCTCCAAAAGCCGCAATGCCATCAAATGCATCCCCAGGAGAAGCCAAGGAGCAGCCTGGCCATGCTGCCCAGCTCAGATAAAGCCACGCGAGCGAGGGGACACGCGACGGCTTTGTGCCGCTTCCCCCTGGCCGCGCAGCACCGGGCTTCCGACAGCGCTGATTACCGCAGGCGAGCGAACAGAAGAGTCCTCCTGAAATGCTGATTGCAAAAATCAATCGGCGTTTCATTTTAATTGACTCTCCGGGCTGTGCAGACAAGCACGCGCCCCTTCCGCCTCTCCCCCTGCGCCGGGGCTGCGGTGCGGACAGACAAACGGACCATCCCATCACGGTCAGACGGCGCAGGTCGATGCAGGCTCTGGCGAGCGTAACAGCCCATGGATTTGAGGACAAGATGCTTTCAGCATGAATTCAGCTAAATCTCACTTTTCCTCTCCCTCCCCACCCAAACCACACCCTCTCGCTCTTGCTACCAGCTTTGAGCGCATCTGGCAGGTCCAGGTGCTCATTGCAGGGAGGAGGAGAGCTGGAGAAACCCACGAGCTATGATTTATTTTTCTAACGCACCAGGATGGGGATTACATGATGTGACAGAGGCTCCAGGAGGCTCCAGCTGGGGGGTTATGCTTTGAATAAACAGCATTGCTGCATCTCGACTTCGAGAGTTTCCAGGCAGTGAAGGACGCTGAGGAAATGGTCCTGCCTTGAGCCCTTGGTTATACGGAGAGGCTTTTGATTTTTTTGGGGGGGGATGCATTTTGCTTTCCCCACACAGAGCTGGCCAGGCTGTGCCACAGCCCACTGAAGGCATTACCCGCTAAGCCCCCTAATTCTCCTGCTCCATGGCCCGTTCCGGGCTTGCGAAATTCCGTGTGCGCAAAGCAGATCGATACCCGCTCGTTCGACCGCCCGCGCTAATTTGCAATTTGGATGCAGAAACCGCTCAGGCATCGGCGGCGATGAGAAAGGGAGCAGAAAGCAGTGTGTCAAGGGGGTGGTAGGGGCTGGAGAAACGTGCATGGATCTTACGGAAGGTGAGCAAGACCCGACCCAAACAACTTTGATTTGGGCTCTGCATTTAGCAGGTGCTGCTTAAATGCCCCCCAGATTGCGTAGGAAGGTGACGCAGATCTGCATCCCTCCCCTCTCCTGCTGCCCCTGCTCTGTTACCTGCTTGTCAGCAGGACAAGGAAAACCAACAAAGAAAAACTCAGGACAAAGCAGCTCTTCAACTCCACGGGCAGCACTGACGTGCAAATTTGCTGTATATTCTGTATTCCCCATAGCACCAAAACCCAGCCTCTGAAACGACAGCTTTCCAAAGAGTAGGAAAGAAAAAAACCAGCAAATGGGAAACCACACGAGCAAAAAAGAAAACCATTGTGCACTCCCTTTCCCTTAACGGATGCAGACACTGATGCAAAGCAGCCGCTTGATAGCAGTTTGGGGTGAATATATATCATCTGAAGGGATATCATCCGACGTGATGATGAAATCCCACCAGCCACCACTGTCCCACCTCTCCCATTCCTGCAGCTAATGCACTGACGTCTGCACAAAGGATGCTTTTTATTTTTTTGTTTTCATCCTCAACCCCGGAGCCCTGGGGTCCCCATTCATTCCTCCTAACAGGAACCAGTTTGCACCACAGAAGCGTCCTATCTGGCAAAAGCCGAACAAACACCTGCCTTCAGGCTCCTAAAGCAGTCAGAGGATGCAGAGACCTGAAAGCAGAAACACAAACAGATCCCAAAATAAAGTTTAAAAACTCCACCGGGCTGCTGATGCAGATGAGCTGGTCCCCATCCTCCTGGGGGTCCCTCCTGTAAAGGGCCACTCACGGTGCAGGGTTTTTGGGGATGCTCAGGCAGCTCCACTCACTTCACCCTGGTTTCTTTCTGTTCCATTTCAGCAATTTGGCCTTTTCATGAAATCACGTTTTCATGGAAAAATTACCACCTGCCAAAAATCACGAGCTCAGCTGCTCCCGGGTACCAGTGATGCACAATTGCTGCTCGTGCCAGCTGCTGAGATGGGCGACCCCAAAACTCAACCCACCGCGAGTGTTTTCTTGATAAATGGCCTTTGGAAGGTGCTTAGGAACTGCAGTCCCCAGCGGGGGCTCAGCATCCACTGAGGAAAGGGCCGCCTGTCCCCGCACCACCACGCGGGTACCGTGGGGACAGCAGCGGGCAGAACCCACCCCCCTGCTCTGCCGCTTTGTGCAAAAAAAAAAATATATATATATAAAATCATATTATAATTATAAGTTAATTAAAACAGAAGAGATCAAAGCCACTTTAGACAGATTAATGATATGACGAGTGCCAGAAATTTTCCCCATTTCATGCATCGACTGCATCACCGGCGCCTTTTTCCAGCTTCTGCCGCTTTCGTGCACGCCAGGCGAACCCTTTCATTCCCCCCCCATCCTCGTTCCTTGCCTCTCTTGACGGATGAAGGATTTGAAGTCCTAACAGCTGCGGGGATTTGTGTGGGGAAGGGAGGCGACATTCAGAGGATTATCAAGCGAAAAAATCAACTCGCCTTAAAAAAAAAAGATAGGGTTGGGGAAATTGCAGGCACACACAGAGGGATGGGTGTGTAGACAAATATAGATGGGGTCCAAAAGAAAAAAAGAGAGGGCAAGTTCAGCAGTGGGAGCAGCCAGCTGGTGTCCTGCAAAACGGGGGGAAATGAGGCAGTTTTAGGGATGCTGAGAGCAGCAGCATGCAAAAAAAAACCAAAAAAAACAAAAAACCCCCCCCCCTCATTTTCTGATGTTTTTCTCCTTTTCTTCTCCCATGGGTGTTCTTCCCTGCGCTGGAGCAGCGCATGCCCCCAGGGACCATGGGCAGATCTGGGGGGGTTCCTCTCTAAAATCTCATTTTCTCTCTGCTGCTGCCCCTGAGGACTGGGTTTCCGCAGGGAAAAGTGGGCTCAGACCCAGATAAAAAAGCAAAATGGCTGTAAACACCCCCACAGACACACGTGTGGGGCTCCGGGCATTTATTATCACCTTTGAATTGCCTGCTTAAAAGCCATTTGTGGATGCAAAGCCCTTCACCTTTGCTGAGGGTTAGGGGAGGGGAACGGCTGCACGGATCCATCTGCGAGCGGAGGGGCTTGCGCTGAGTCACGTCCCCTCGAGGGTGATCGTAGGCAAGTCCCGGGCGTCACTGGGGACATCTTGTCAAAAGCTAACACGGTGGATGAGATGCTGAGAGATTGCACCGGTTGGAGAGATGCGAAAAAGAAAGAAAATGCAGAAAAGAAGGCATTTGGGGGCTTCCACCTCAGGTTTCCTGGGAGCAGTGTGAAAAAACTAGCCAGGCGCACCATGGCCGAAACTGAAATCTGCTAGGGAAGGAGAGAGATTCAGCAAAGGAGAGCTGCAAAAATGCTCCAGTGTCCCCCAAAAAGGGCTCAGAGGGAGAGGAAGACCAGCAAAGCCACCCCTAGAAGTATTTCTATGTCTGCACCCCTTGTTCCCAAAGGACATCCCTCCATTGTGGGATTGAAAGTGATGGGGGAAGCCAACATGGGCAATCGCCGTGTGGAAATATCTACAGGAAAGCACCTGACTGGGCAGCAAGAAGCTGGTGTCAGGTTAGCTGCCTACAACTGAGGTCATTTAAAATAAGAAAATGACATTTACAAGCAATTTTAACTAAAAGCTCATTCAGATGTGTCAATTAAATTGGCTTTCTGGGAATTTCTCACTCTCGGGTTGGAGCAGATTGAATCCTGGTGCTCCTGTAATAACTACTGAAATCCAGTTACACGTTTGAGCTGTTTCACACATCCCCCCCGTCTTCAAAACAGACCAAAACACATAAACCGCAGCTAGAACAAGCAAGGGACCGCTGGAAATCTTGCGGATTGAATTTGGCTTCAGGGCTGCTGCTGGGAGCCGGGGTTTTGCCGTGACCACACGCCGCCTCCAGCATCAATCACCGCGAGCCACTCATTATTCCCCAAATGTTGTGAGCAGCCGTGATGTCACCTCCACGCACCCATCAATCACTCCTACATAATCAGGACAGCTGACTGACAGCTTGGGATGAGGGAGCGAGCAGATACGTTGCAGACGGCGCGTTCCACCCGTCGAGCGTTTTTTAACTGAAAGCGAACAACTAACGTGGCGACGTCGGGGACAGAAAAGCCTCTGAGCTGCTCGCCTGCGAGCGGCTTTTCATCGAGTCGTTTCACCAGTTGGTCCGTGGGCATCTCAGAAGGGTTACGTGGGATCTGGACGTGGCCCATCCTCATCCAGAGGTGCACCGTGGTCCACCACACCTTTGCATTGAGATATGCAAAGGTGCCTCGGCTACAGGCAGCTGGTGGCAACGGGCAGGCTGGAGGGACAGGGACAAGCATCGCCCCGCCGCCCCCTGAGCACCAAGCCCCAGCTCTTAACCCCTAGAAGCCACCATCAGGAGGAAGGCTACCCAAAAAAGCAGCAACCCACAAAGCCACATCCAGCACGGGTACCTGGAAGGACCCACACAAGCAGAAATCACAAACGTTGTGCAATTTTAAGCATTTTGCACGGGGGCGTCACACAAACGCAATGCAGCAGCATCCTCCCAGAGGAGCCCCAGCACTGATGCACCAGCGCCGGCCTGAGACCCGAGGACTGGGGACCAAGGAGCTTGATGAATCCCTGGGGACGAGCCCAGCACACCCTGTAATGACAGCGTGGCTGCTTTGGAAACTAAGAATAAAGCACAGACTTCCCAGATCTTCAAACTAATCCATTGCCAGCAATTAGCTGCGAAATCTTCTGGCAAAGCAGGTCAAACTCGCAATGATATTAAAGAGGATTTTTAAGGTCAGGACAGAGCAGCTTTGGGAGCCAGCCTTCCCCACTTGCTTCCTCATGTCCAAACGAGGACATTGAGTCATTTTTTTTACTCAACACATCCGACGTGGATAAACCTGGCTTGTCGAAGCTGCACCACCCAAACACACACCTGATGGATGGCACCATCGTGGTCCTCCATGCTCAGCATCCCCCTCCACCTGGGTGACGCTCGCCTGATGGGGCTTCACTAAAACCCCCGATATGAGCCAGCTTGGACACAAAACACCTCCAAAGCAGCAAGTTTTGGCTCAGCCTCGGAGGCAGCGTTACCGGAGGGGTTTTCCTTGCGCTGAAACGCCGGCAAGCACCAAGCTGACATTTCCTCGGCGCGGAGACGCCACCGGGTCCTCCCCGAGAAGAAAAAGGAATTAGTGGCTGTTCGTATTTTATACGCAGATCGTATTTTATATCCGTGTGCAGATAAACACGGATTTTGGCTCCCTGCCCAGGCCGCCAAAAGCTTTTATCTCCTGCAAAACACCAGGGACTGGGTGAACTTTTAAAAAAAAAAAAAAAAAACCACCCAACCTCATTTCCCACCTCCTCCTGCCGGCTCCCTCCTCCAGCCCGGGAGAGGTGCTGTTTCTTCCTCACTATCAAGTTCATTACTTAAAAATAGCATTTTCCCAGCTTCATTCCAGCAGTCGCTTCCATTAACGGGGAGAAAACCCCCAAACCGCCCATCCTCGGAGGGGGCCCGATAGCATTGCTTGCCCCCAGAACTTCCTTGCTCTATCCACTTTCCCCTGCTCCTTCCTTGATATTTTTTCCTCCCCCCCCGCCCAATTCCTCATGCTAATTTATGGAAATCAAACGACGCCTGTTCCCAGCCAGGGATAATAAAGGAGAGTATTAAAAGGGGGGGAAGCACAGCGAGGGGGGGCTGTAAATACTAATTGTTCTATAAGGAGAACACGGTTTATTTTCTTGCTGAAGGGAAGGTTACGTTTAATTAAATCTGCTTGTTCTCTGCCGACGGGGCTGGCTTTCTAATGAGCCCCGAGCCTCCTTTGTGGAGCGGGGGGACACGGGCAGCTCAGGCGTGCCCTCCAGGGATGGAGCTCCCCAGCATTTCTGGGGGGCTGCAAAGGAGAAGGGAGGCAACCCCGGTTGCATCCTGCTTGTTGCGAGCACAGAAAGGGCTTGAACTGGGCGCAAACGCAAGAAAGAGGCATTGCTTGCTCGGAATCACAGGCGACGGGCACGCTTCAGCATCGCGCAGCCCAAAAAGCGCAACTTCTGGGGTGCGGGCGTGCAGCCTGCCTCCCGCCCGGCCCTGCGGCGGGGGGAAGTTGCCCCTTTTGCTCCATTGCAGGTCAGCAAACTCTCGCTGCTGGGTGCTGTAAGGCAAGGAGACGCCTTCTCGCCCCCTCCGACAACATCTCGGGTCGTTCAATTCTCATCGCTCCAATAATCCGCATCTAATTTGCCGCGAGCCCGGCACCGAGTCTTTTGGCACTTCATTAGGGCGCGTGAGCAGCATTTCATTACCAACTGCACCCCCCCCGCCTTCCCAGGGAATCTCACCAAAAATCCCAATAACAGCCACGTTCGCAACCCACGCGAGGTTTCGAGTCCCTCCCCGGACCATTTGCCTTTTTTCTGCCCTTGATTTTTGGCAGCACAGGCTGGAGGTGTGGGTGACCCCACACAACGTTTCCATGGCCTGAATCTGGATTTATCCTTCGCGCTCACCCAGTCCAAGCTCATTTGGGTTTTCCTGCTGGGTCAAAACCCAACATGCTTCCCCTGGGGCAATTTTCACTTCCTGAAGCTTTGCTTTCCAGGAATTATTTCTGGAAATCCAAAATACTCTCCCAGGGCAAGGGGTCACTTTCCCAATGCACGTGCAGGTGGTGATGCAGTTTTTTCCCCTCTCGCCCACTTGAGCCAGGCTCTAACACGCACAGAAAGGGCTGAAAAGCACTCCACACGTTTTCCTTCAGGAAAAGCTCAGCTTTGTGCTTTTTGGAGCCAGAAGAGCAGGACTAGGCAATTCCTGGATGGGGGGAAAGCTAAAGGGAGGAGCTGCCGTGCCTTTGGAGCATCAAAGAGGATGCAAAGCGAAGGGACGCGTCAATCTGGTAGTGAATTTGGTCATTAATGGAGTTTTGGGGGAAAATCCAGGCGGGTTATTCCACATATGATCCAATTACAGGATATCCCACACGAGCCTTGGATGCAGCTCATTCCAAGCACTCGCGAGGGTGACGGATAAGACAAAGCCCTGCTCTGGGCTCTTAAACTCGTCCCCACGGCCCAGGGACAGATGAAGGAAGGAGAAGGCACGATGGAGCAATGCGGAGGGAGGGGGAGCGAGTGCAGCCGGGAGTTATTTATAGGAAAGGCTTTTGTGTGAGAGGAGATGCTGGTGCCAAAAAGAGATTGTAAAAATAATCCTGGAGACAGGTGCCGCTGCCTTTGGGGAGGAGGCTGCTGCCAACGACAGCTTGGAGGAAGTGCAAGGTAAGAAGAAAGGGAGGGAAAGAAAATAAAAAATGAAATAAAATAAGATCGCTGCATTCCTCTGCTTCATCTGCCACCCGCTCCCGTGCCGAGAGAAACTCGATCCTTTGCAAAAGCATCGCACCAACGCGTTTCCAAGGGAAGCAGAGGGAAAATAATCCCCCAGATCCGACTGTGATTCCCTGCAGGCTTTGCCCCACCGCTGCAAACTCTGAAACCATTTGGGCCCTGAAAACCATTTTCCGTGGCTGAGCTTACACTAAGAACTTGGTTATTAATAAAAAAAGCCTTATTAACTTGGCCTGCAAAGGTCTTGCCCTCTCCATGGAGTGGGGGGGAAGGAAGCAAAAACCCCAATATTTGCAGCAAAACAACCCGTTTTGCCTGGTGTTTTACCCGCAGCAGCGCTGTTGGGGATCTTTGTGCTGTGGGATGCACGGCAGGTTTTGCCACGGGTAAGGGAGCAGCCCAGAGCTGCGTCTGTCCTTCCCGTCCCTGCGTCGCATGGGTGCCGCTTGCGCGTGTGTATACATAGATATAGAGATATATATACAACAAATAGACGTATAAAAATAGGAAAAGGCACCGCAAATGGAGGAGGGCACTGATCACAGCGTGCACTTCAGCGCCGAAGAGATGCAATCGAACAACATCGGCAGCCAAGTGGCATCTCGACGCCTCGCTCCTTCTCCCCTCCCTCCTCCTCTCTGCACCAATCTGTCTCCTCGCCCTCTTTTCGGAGCGGCTTTCATCAACTTGTCACCGAGCGATGACAACCGGGGCTGCGAGTAGAAAAACATCAGCAAGGATGGAGGAAAAAAAATAAAAATAAAAAAATAAATCTGAGGACCCTCCTGAAGCCTGACACTCTGCCCGAACAGCACGAAGCCGGGGAGGATGCTCGGAATCCAGCAGCGCTTTCGGCTGCGGGAGCGAGCGATGGACGCTTGCGACCAAGCCAAAGGCAGCAGCAGAGGCAAGGAAAAGGGACGAGCTCTGCTGCAAGCGTGCAAGAGGTGCCGTGCTCGTTGCCAGCTTGCAGCGAAGGAAAAAGCTGGGCACTAGCACGTGCTGCAGCGGGAGCAATTTCGTTTGCAAAGCGGGGAAGAAAAAATTTACTTTTATTTTCCTTTCCCCACTTTTTTTAGGCCTAAGAAACACACAGCCAGGAGGAACCTCCGCCGTGCCCGGGCTGACAACGGTGGACAAATGAGAGCGTTTAGGCAGTAATTAGGCAGTAATGACCTACTCCGAGGTCTCCACCGCGCAGGAAATAACCTGAGCCGGGACTCGGGCGACGCGAGCCTGAGTGTACTCAGTGATTTATCAGGTTATTGCTGGCTCGCGGGGAACCAGTGACAGAGTCATTAACCCTCTTACGGACTTCTGCTTCTCATAGATACCCATTCTACATAAAAAGCCTTTTTTAAAAATTTAAAAAAAAAAAAAAAAGGCAAAAAAACCTTCAGTTCCTCCAAACCAGGAGCTGCTGGGCTCCTTTATCTTCTTATAGCAGAGCAAAGAGGCATCACCACGGGTGCTGGAGGATGCGCAGCCGCCTTCACAGAGCCAATGTACACAAGAAAGTGTCTTCAGCCCCAAATTTCCAGCTCCTGGAGGTTTTCTTTCATGCCTGGTGGATGCACACCACCCCCGGAGCAGAGCCTTTTGCAACACTTAAGCATCTCCCCACGGCTATATATAGATGCTCTTACTTACACTGAAGAAATTGATGGCACTTTGGGGGGGATGACAAAAAAAAAAGCCATTTTTGTCCAAGTTTCATATTCGTATTCTGCCAAGCTCATGCAACTTTAATGAGGGTTTTGGCACAGCAGCTGAGCTGGAGCAAAACCGCACGCTGCTGCCTCCTCGAATCCCTTCCTGCCAGGTGCAGAGCCCCCCCTGCCCCAAGCGAGACCCCGGGACCCCTCCCGGCACCCCCAAACCCAACTGGAGGGGCTCAAGGGGGCCCTGCGTGCCAGCACAGGTGAGCACGCCGCGTGTTCCCCATGTTGGGTGGGATCCCAGCTGCTGCAAAGGAGCTGGAAATAACTGCAGCCATCCCGCGTGAGGTTTCGAGTAATCCTGTTGGTTTTTTATTTGTTGTTTATTTTTTGTTTTTTTTCTTTTGGCAGGGTGGGAAGGCTGCGAAGACAAACCCCCGTGCTGTGACAGCAGCAAAGAGCCTGCAATCATTTCCAAGCCTGACAGTGACAGAGCCTGATTTTGGCTTTGAATCCAAGTCCAAGGTTTCTCTTCCTTCCAGTTGACTCGTTCCTCACAAAGGTGCGAGCTGGATGCAGGCAGCTTGCAAGCAGCGAGGGGAGCAGTCCTTTCACGTACCAACTTTTTGGCCACCCTGGCATCCAACCAAAAGAGAAACCCAAGGTGGGCTTCACCTTCATCACCCGAGATGTCTTCTAGCTGTTCACATCTTGGCCATGACCTTCACAATCTTAACAGTCGAGGGAAAAAAGAACACGTCCTTCTTCGCTTTCTTGCTAGCGCAAGATAACAGCACCCTAAAGGCATTTGCTTCTCTCCGCTGATATTTAAGGAAAGGTGCCCGACCTGCTTGGGTACAGATATCTGCACTACAGGTACCAAAAGGCAAGGAGCATCCCATCTCCGCAGCATCCCGGACCGGGTCCTCGCCTGGGTTTAACAGAACCAACGGAGATGCCCATGGGAGAAGCGGCGCGGAGCATCCGTCCTTAATTACCACTACGCCCCGTTTGCTCTCCGAGGTGGCATCATCTCAGCAGCGTCACCGCGATGCCTCATCGCGGCGTTAACGCGCTGTGACTTACACGACATCTGCTCCGCCGGCACCGCGCGCCCCACGCTCTTGTATTAACGCTACTGATCCAGTCCTCGACCTGTCACCATGCCTTAAAATCAACCGTGGGACGAGTCCGGGCTGCACAAAGCAGCATGCAAATGGCGTGAATAATTCACGCGCAAGATGTGCAGAAAGATGCAATGTCGCTGGAGCGTGCGGTGGGGATCCCACGGTCGAAAATACGCTTCTGCGTGCAGGCAGCTGGCTGGGGAGGGGGTTTGCCGCCTGGAAAAAGAGAGGTGACCCCACTGAGGACAGGAAAATGCAGCCTTAAGGCCACCTGTGACATCCAGCTGTGGTGTCAGAGCAGAGCTGGATGAAGTGTGTTTGACAAATAGCTTCATTGCCAAAGAAGAACAGAGGAAAAATGTTAAATAGTGATAAACAACGTGGAAATAAAGTGGGTTTTGGCTGGGCAAAGCACCTGCACTGTTCCCAACAGTGCTGCTTTGGCATGAGCAAAGCTTTCCCTTCCCAAGAGGAAATCTCTCTAGTTTTTGTAGGGTTACAGGCACTAAGAGCAGCATGAGGAGGTTTGCAAAATATTGGACAAAAAAAATGCACAAACATGGGAAGTGGAAGAAAGCAGAGACGCAACACGATGGGTACGGCGCCCTAGGCAGCACCAGCCCCGTACCAAGCTATTATTCTCCAGACCTCAACATTTCACCCCCAAACATCTCCTCTCCCCAAAGCCATTTAAATCCGCATCACGCAGAGTGGGTGCAGCCAACAGCCGTGCAAATCCCACACACTTGAGGTGGAGGAAAACAGCCTCGAACGGGGCTTCGCCTAGCACCACTTGTACTCAAGAGCCTCCCGTCTCATTTTCATTTATTTTCCCCATTTCTTTAGCATACACAGCCAGGAAGGATGCTGATAAAGTACCATTAATGACCTTGGTGCAGGCAGGGACAGGGGCTGCATTGTGGCATCCTGCACGTCCCGCTGGGTACCTCCTGAAGCCCCTGACCCCATTAACAGATATATCCCTTAACGGGGGAGGATTATTTCTCCCCTTCCTTCCTTCCCAGAAATCAGAGGCTGAGCAGGAGAGGGAGATGCTCAGGCTGACCCAGGAGCCTTTCCAAGGGCTGAACACAATCACCGCTCTTGAGCTCAGTTGTGCAGAGCTTTTTTGGGGGGGTGGAAAGCTGGGACTTTTGGGCAAAACAAACAGCAGGCAGATCACTGCTGCTTCCCAGCGTCGTCGTTTTGGGCTGTGACGTCTTCTTAATGACTTCTCCCAGCATTTCTGATGCACGAGCAGCCCTCTTCAGCATGCAGACAGGAGCAATCTCCAGCGTGCCCCGTTGAGCCTTGTTTGGCAAATTTTGCCATTTTTCCTGCTCACAAACCACCAGCTGGCTGGTAACAGTCTTTCTTAACAGATGCACTATTTCTTACTCTTTCCCAGATCATTTATCCAAAATATGTTCTATTTTTTTTTTAAACTAGAGCCATTTTCTATCTTAAAGCAAGAGAAACTAATGGGCTTGGCAACACAAATCCTACCACCTGAACGCACCACCTTCAGCCACCTCTTCCCCCAAATTCACCCACGGAAACCCCACTGTCATGGCATCAGGGCCACCATCACTGCTGTTCACCCCTCTGTGGTGAAACCTGAGCCAATTTGCAGGATTTCACAGATTTTTCTGCCCCCACCGGGACGGGGAAGACGATAAGTCAGAGTTTCCCACGTCAGCTCTGATCTCATCGTTATTCACGGTGCAAGCATAAAGTAGGCGTTTTTTTTGCTGACAGAGCACCAGCAAACCTCTTTCTGCTGGGAAAAGGAGACGAAAAAGTTTCCTGGGCAAAATCCTGGTGCAGGAGGTAAGCGCATGGCTACCGCCCTGAGCAGGCTTGCGAACAGCACTGGTAAATGCATCTCCTGGAGAGAGGGGGGAAAAAAACCGCAAAGGGACAATACCAGCACAGCTAGATGCCTGCAGGAGGAAGGCACGTCTGCCCTGGCTCCCAGCCCTGCCGCCAGCAGAAACACCCCCAGACTGGGACAGAAATAACCAGGCTGGGTGTGCAGCCAGCGAGGAAGCAGCCACCTCCCTGCAGCCTCACCGGGACATTTGTCACCAGCGCTGCCACCCAGGGAGACCAGAAGGCTGTGCACAAGCCATGCCGCAGCTTTTGGTGTCACGAAGGTGCCGGTGTCACCTGAAGCATCCCTGAGAAGAGGGCACAGGGTCGCTCCTGAGCCTTCAGGTGAAGCCAGCCTAGCACCGAGGGCCCCCCGTGGGCGACTGATTCGCATCGCTTGGAGGCCCGGCAGCTCCTAGGCGCGTTCCTGCGCATTCACCGTTTCAATTTCCTCCCGTAACCAGCTTAGATTTCCAAAGCAAACCATTTGCAACTACAACGCCGCTCCATTTTGACAATTTCAGAACATAAAAACCTATCGCAATCACCCAAAAACGTCTTCAAAGTGACGCTGCCGTCAGTCAGCCACCCTTCCCCACCTGCACAAAGGCGCTCTGCGGAAAAGAGCTTCTTTCAAACACGCCGACAAAATTTAAGCTGCTCTTCTACCTCCCAAATCAAAAGATTGTTTTCAGAAATTGAACAGCTTCTGAGTCTGAGTTTTTTTTGTCATGGAATTGTTCTGTTCTGTGACCACAAAGGCTTGGAAAAAACTTTACGACTCCAAAATGCCCCAGGCCCCAGCTTTTCCCTCCTGAACGTGTGCATCTCTGCTCTCGGGCAGGGGATGCGCTGGTCCCCAGAGCACTGGGCGTGCAGACATCACCGAGGGGGTAATTTTGGGAACAGAGGGGCTACAAACAGGCTGAAAACCGCTGAAAACCCATTCAGTAGCAGACCTTCTGGCCCTTTTGCCCCAAACACCTCTTCTCTTCCCCTCTCCTTTCTCCTGGCAATGCCTGCAAGCCTCCACCTCACCCACTTTCACCGCTGACTTCGCATCCTCCTGAACCAGGTCCACCGATACAGCCCAGCTCGCTTTCAACGCAATGACTCAGGCACTGCAGTAAGACTTGAATGATTTTTTTTTCTAAAGGGGTTATTTAGGCATAAAAAGGGCTGTGAGTGGAGCCGGCTCCAATCTATTCAGTCTGGGTTGTTTTTTTTTTTGTTGTTTGTTTATATGAAAAATTGTTTTAAGCTAAAACTTGCACAGAGCTGGGAACTCTCCACGCTTGTAATTCTTTGCTTTAATGTGCTGTTTGACAGCTCTCGTGATTACGACGTTTTTAAGGCTTCAGCTCCCTGCATCTCATCATCGCGCGAGTGTCTCAGGCTTTGGGAAGAGAGATGCAAGTTTCTCCCCCTTGTGATTGCAGAGAAGACCTTGGGAATTCAACCAAAACACGTCCGCGCTGGAAGATAAACGGGAAGACCCTCCGCACGCAGCTGCTCCTCCTCATTATCTCCCAGCCCAGCCAACTCCCACCAAGCCACCGCTAAACCATTTACCACATGAAGCAGCGCATCCAAAGGGACAGTTTATTTCTTTCCCCCCTAATCAGGTTGGGCAAAGCAGCTCTTCTGATGCCAGCCGGGATTGCAGGAGTGCGATCTTGCACCGAGAGGGTGCCCAGGGCTGGGGACTCGCTCGGCTTTGGGAAGGGATGCTTAGGGCGTGTTTATTATGCTTGCAACCGCCCCGTCTTCAATGGGAAACCCAAAAACCAAGAGCAAGATGGGGTCAGGTAAGTAGATGGGCGAAGAAGGAAAGACTCTCCCACCACCGTCCCCCCAAAATCCCCATTGAGGTGGACCAAAATACCAGCGTGGTAATGCGGACGGGGAAGGGACAGCAGCCTGGTTTCTCTCTGCCTTCCTGAGCCCCCAGACCCCAGTGCCTCCATCCGGACGGACAGACAACCAGGCCATCACGTCCGACCCCGGTGGCAACGTCACCGCCACCACCATGTTTCTGACTGCAGCAGGGAGCGAGTTCCTCGCTCAAACACAGCCGTCGAGAGGGAGCAGCAAAAAACACAAAACGCAGAGGGGAAAGAGAAGAGCCCAGGGAGGCTGGAAACCCGCACTGCATAAATAGCACAAACCCCAAGCTGCACCTACATTAAGAGCATAACAGCATCCTGCAGCCACCTTGAGCAAAGCCACCCACTTGCTTTTCCTTCGGTGCCAGCGAGATGGACCGGTGCGGGAACATCCGTATCTTCCCTCATCCCAAAGGAGAAAGCCCCAGCGGTGACTGCTTCCCCCACGCTGGAGCAGCACCAGCTCCGACAGCCGCAATCCCCATTCTCCCTGCGCATGCAAACCTCTAGATAAAGGCACGCTCATATTTAAAAGACACTTTTGCCTTGTCTGCGCTTTCCCGACTGATAATGAAAGCGTATTTACACTGCTGGATTTTAATTTAATGAAACGATGCCTTCTTTCCCACTTTAAAAGCCTGGTTCTTGCATTTATTTCCTGCCATCGCCCGGTTAACACTTGAAGCGAGCAATTCAGCCCAGGAACCGAGGGCATTGGTATAAAATGCTTGAAGTATAGGAAGGGGGGAAAGCAGACAAAGCAGAGCACTGCAAGTTCTAGGGTGCGAGCAAGGCAGCGAGCGCCGATAGAAATGCTCGCAGTCAAGGGTGAGACAAGAACGGCTGCCTATACATTAATTCCACCTGTGCCTATATATATACACACACACACATATATATATACACACGCACATGTGTGCGCACACACGTATCCATGCTGATCTAGCAGCAAAGTACACGGTGCCTGGGAGACATGAAAGGGAAGAGAAGAAAAGGAAAGTGCAGAAGGGATCAACGGGCACGGGCAGTGTAAATGGGAAGGAAAGGGGACAGCCCCGCGATTCTGCTGTCACAGTCGGTCAGTGCCAGGATGGGAAACGGGAGAGGAAAAATAGCTTGTATATCTTTTTGCAGACCTGCATTATCCAATGATGCTGAAGAAGGACAGTTATCTTTCAAAGGAAAAAAACGAACTATTTTTCCTTAAAAGCGTTGCCCCTAAGCCAGACCATGTAGTTGGATGTCCTCGATGCCAGCCTCCGTCAGGTCCCCAGTACACCCAGTTCCCCAACACCCTGCCGTTCACCAACACTAGCTTTGCATCTGTTTTAGGAAAAACAAAAAGAGCGTGTGCAACCACACCACTAACTGGGCACGCCATGCCATATTGCCTCCGTTAGCCAGCTTACGAAGACCTCAAAGCTCTCCCATTCATTCCTCTTCCCTCCCCATCTGCAGAAGCCCTGTGACTTTCCTTCTGCAAACCCGCACCGTTATGTTTCTTTCCGTTTATCCTTGGGTGCATTAGGGAAAAAAAATTAAGCTTCAAGCAATGGCTCTAAATGGCATGGCTGGTTCCTGGCTGTCTATCCTCCAGTCCAGGAGTAACAGCACGCATCGCCGGCAGGCAGAGAAGGAGGAACCCAAACTTGCAGAAAACGCACCGTTCTCCTCCCTTGCAGCCCAAGAGTCAAGCCTTTATGGGAAAAGGTAGAGGCTGGCGAAGGGTGCACCAACATCTGCACGAAAACGCAAGGAGCCCTGGTGCGTGGCAAGACAACGCCCTGTGCCTGTGGCACTTTGCACGTTGATTTGGTAAAAGATACCTCTGGGAAAAGCAAACCCCCACGTTGCAGAGCAGAGCTGCCTCTCCGCGCGAGTTTGGTGTTCAGCGTGGATAAACGCACCCGCCACTGAGCCGCAGACACGTGGGGACAAATGCGAAGGCAAGAGGCTCGCAGAGGAAACGCTCCCTGCGAGCAGAGAGCCGCGCTCCGTCCCACCAGACCCCCCGCTTAACTGCTCGATCCCGGCTACCAAGCCGTCTCTTTGTTTCCCTGCCCTGCCGCGAGTTTCCTGAAAAACCTCAGTGTCGCTCCGCTGAACCTTGCCTGGCAACCGAGTTGTGGAAATGGGGCAAAAAGGGTTGGTTCTGTTCCCCCCTCCCCGCAATCCCTGGGGATTTTTGCATGCATCGCAAGCCTGAGCTGGCGCAAGGCGGCACGAGCGGTGCGGGGCTGCCGGAGCCGCATCCTGCGGCCGAGGGGTGTTGAGCACCCCGGGACCTGACGCACCCTCGGGCGCGATGCTCGCTTCGGAGAGCGGCGCTTCCCACCTCCAGGCCACGCGCCCTGGTTACTGCACCCGCTAATTGAACTGCTCGTCGGACCGGGTCAGGGGGTGAAGTAGAGCAGAGCCCGAAAACAAGGACATTGGTGTAATGGGGCGTAGGGGACCCCAAAAAGCAGGTCTGGGGGCTCAGGGCTGGACTCTGGGCCCAGGCTTTGCTTGCGGTGCAACAGTTCGTGCGGGACAGGACGCACGGATGACCCGCAGCCACTGCAGACCCCATTTCAAGCTTTTTTTCCCCTCAAATCCAGCGCGCTAGACTCGTATTCACGGGAAACATGCCCCCAGGTGACAGCCGGGCATATGGCTCTGCTGCAAAACATAGCAGAGGGCAGGGACCCCCCCAGCCCATGCTGTGCCCCCCACACCGGGCATCACAGACGATTTATCGCATCGCAGATTTATTTGAGCGGCTCCAAAAAGCTGGGGACCAGGCTGGGAGCTGCAGAGCAGCTCAAGCAGACGGCCTGAATCCGCCCGGGACTGACTGAGCCCAGTAGGGAGGGAACAACCCAAGACCGATGGACAGAGGCTGGGGATCATGAAATACCGAGAGCAGAGACCAAAAATCCCCATCAACATCCCTGTTTGTGTCATCGCAGGGAAAAAGCCCTCGCCCAGGGATGCAGAGCACACGCGGGGATTGCTTTAGCGATACAAAGAAATGCAGGGTCAGCCCCATCCACGGCTCAGACAAAGTCCTTCAGCGCTGCTTTCCGCTGCCCTCTCGGTGCATTTAATGCTTTTACGCTAAAAACAACCTCGCCAACATCAGCCACAGGGTCCGGGAGACGGCAGGGCGTACAGGCAGCACAAAAACCACCGCAGTGAGCAAAGCAGCCGAGAGGGTCGAAATAGCATTCACTTCCTCCAAAAGACCCTGCGAAGCGCAAGCCCCTCTCTCAAATTCATCTGTGACAACAGGCTTTGCAAAGCAACTCCTTCCTAAAATTCTCCAAAAGATCCCAGACTTAAATAATATTAGTTTTTGAGGCACATACCAGGAATCCGTGCTTTCTTGCGAGGTTCCTGCAGGCGAAGGCCTCAGCTTTCCTTCTCCAAAATAGAGCATCCCAGGATTTTGTCTCCTCCAGGATGGAAGCCTCAACAGGGCAAAGCAGGTCAGGACCACGCTGTGCGTCTTCTCTCTCCCAAGGGAGCATGGGCCATGAATTTTGGGGGAAAAAAGCCCCAAAGCAGCAGCAGCAAGAGCGTGTGCAACCTGCCCTGCCCGGAGCTGCCCTGTGTTCCCAATGAGCCGCAGGTGGTGGCTGCAGGTGGTGGCCACACCTGGGGGCAACGAGCTCCAGCCCCTGCCCCAACCTGGCTGCAAAACCAGGGGACAAAGCAAAAACCAGGGGGGAGGTGCGAAAACAAGGAGGAAAATGCAAAAACCAGGGGGAAAATGTGAAAGCTGGGGGGAAGGTGCAAAGCCGCGCTGCTTCACAGCAGGACCAACACCCTACTTGTGCCAATGGCCCCTGGAGAAGCATTTCCAGCTCCTGCAGAGCTCAAACCCAGCACCTGAACCCACCCCTTGTCCAGCTGGGTGCAGGGATCGAGGTATTCATCATTGAGCAGCTCTTTTCCCCAAAATTGCAGCTGACAGGTCAAGGGCAGCATGGCACAACTTGGTGCGTGTTCAAGGTGCCCATCTCAGCAAAGGGACACAATGAATAAGTGAGGATGAAGGAGGGACCTGGACAGAGAGGGTGGTCGCACATGTCAGGCAGAATGCTTTTTTCCCCAGAATCTCAGCACCATAACGGGGAGCAGGGAAAATAAAGAGTTTTCTTGCAATAAATGTATTTTTCTCCCTATGTGCTGTGTTTCAGCCCCCCCATATACATCGCAAACAAACAAAAAAACCATGTTGCTATGTTTTGCTGAAATAAAACCAGCCTTTGCCAACCAAGCACGCCCGGCGCTTTATTAACAGATTCTTTTTTCATTTCCCCGGGCTGGCTCCGACTCGTGTCACCGCCTCGGTGCCACCGATGCAAACAGGAGCGCGATGCTCGCCTTGTTCAACAGAAGGAAACAAATAGGTCAGGCTGTAAAACAAGGGCAGCCTTGCTCCTGGGCACGGGGATGCGCTCCCGTTCCCGCTCAGGAGAGCGGCTTCATTTTTGGGCAGCCGTAATTCAGCAGCCGGCAGCGGAGGGGGGACAACGGCCGGATCCAGCAACGATTTCGGCACTTAGCCCTTGCTAATTGCAGCGGCGGTGTTAGCATCACCGCGGAGGTGCTTAAGTGCTTTGCTGGATCGCTTTATGAGTGCAGTGAGTGGGATTTTCAGCATTTATGCGCCTTTTGGGAATTCACTTTTTTTTTTCTTCCTTGTCTGCGTAATGGGAATGTTACAGATGGGGCAAATCCAGGTGCAATTTCAAGTAAGTCGTTAACCAGGAAAGCCCTTGAAGTAAATACATTCAGGGCAGGGAGTGAATCCAGCAGCAGGGGCAAGGCACCGCTTTAGCCAAAAGCAGGCTGGTTTTGGGGGCTGCAACACCCCCAGGCTACTGAATACACACCCAAAAAGCACTTATTTCATCTGTGGCAGCATCCCATCCTGTCGGGAGCTGCACTGCTCATCTCAGAGGGTTATAGACTTAAAGAGAGAGAAATACCCTTTTTTTTTTTGCTGCTTGCAGCTTTTCTCTTTCTCTCCTGGTCCCTGTTACAAATTTATTCAGAAAAGGGGAAAAAAAAAAAACACAAGAGTTGTTCCCAGAGAGAAATTTTAACTGAGGCCAGGAGCCTTGGTGTTATTTTAGGCTTCACAAAACTTAAGACAGCAGAAGCTGCTGGTGGAGTGGAGCTGACGGATGGGAAGAGCCAGAGCATCGCGTTATGGGATGGAGATTGCAAACCCTGGGGTTCCACAAAGGGTTAAGCAACCTCCGCTGCCCTACATAAGCCAAGGAAGGGAGAAAAATAAAATAAAATAAAGCCATTACATCCCATCCATGCCCAGCCGGCCCATCGGGTAAATGGGGGAAAATTGCAGGAAGGGGCGTAATGACGGCGAGTTATTTCCAGGCGGTGTGGAGGATAACTGTCATTACGGCCAAGAGCTGGGAAGGTCAAGTGGGTTTATCCCGGTGCGAGCCTGTGCTGTGCAAGGAGGCATGGCGGAGGCAGGTTTCCCCCTGAGCAATGCTAGCAGGGCACAAATTGAGGTTTTAATTGAATAAACACGCGTAGCAGGAGGCGAAGCCGCCGCAAGGGCGCGGGAGCTGGTGCAAAGCAGGGGTTGGGATGCGCTCCTGTGCTGTGCAATGGCTTTTGTGGGGGGCTCTGAGCTTTCCAAAATACTCCCAGGGCATTCTCGGTGAGGAGCAGCTTCCCAAAGCCAGGCTGGTCCGGGGAGAGCCAAGCCCGCGTTACGCGAGGGGTCAAACTGCCCAAACTGGGGGTGTTTGGGGGCTTGGGGTGCTGCAGACGCGCTCCCACAGACTGCTGCTCTGCGACTGCCTCTGCTCAGCCCTGCCTCCAGCAGCTCGGTTAAATTCATCATTCCCGATAAAAATCCCCTTTCCTATGAAACCCAGCAGAGACATCAGTTTGTAACCTTTTCTTGGTGAAACAGCTGAAAAGAAAAACTTCTCGAAGACCACATCAGCAGGACACCGGGATGGGACAGGGATGAGCAGGGAAAGAGCCAAGATGCGAAATCTGGGAGCACCAAACCCATCCTCGCTCCTGCCACTGACATGTTATTCAACTCTCCCATTAGGGACACTAATTTTTATGGTGGAGCACACTCATCTCCCTACTATAGGAATAATTTAATTAACTTGGAGAAATGTAATTAATTTTAATTGTTCACGATAATTCATTGTTTAATATGATATTAATAATTATTAAAAGAATTCTAATGCCCAGTAACTGTTCTATAATGTGGTAATTAAACTCTCATAGAAGAAGTACTTAATTTAAAGCGTTCGGAAATTGTTTCTGGTCTCCAGAGCCTGAATCAGCGACCCAGGAAGAAGAGAGAGGGGAGGTGGAGCTGCGACCCTGAACCCCGAATCCGTCTGCAGGCTCTCATATGGGTGGAGGTGCTTGGTTTTCCTTGGGTTTTGCCCTCCTGAAATCACCTGCGTGGGATCCATCGCCACTCTCCACTCGCATGGTGCACCCCGAGGACGATGCATCGCCCTCCCCTTGCGTTCCCACCCAGCGCCCTGTGCACCAGGGCTGCAGTTGTGCAGGGCTACCCCAAATGCATGGGGAAAAAAGGAGGAAAAAAGGCAAAAAGAGACAGGTGCATCGCAGGGATGCAAAGCCCGCTGCAGGGTTTTCTCCTCCCGCAAAGCGTTAAGGCAGCATCAGGGCTGGAGACGTAACAAGCTCAGAGCACCACCGCGACGGGGACGGTCCAGACCTGGTGGGATGCAGGAGGGCAGCATTTTTGGCAGCTGCGTTGAACTTTTTAGAGTAAAAGCATTCATTTTCCTGGGCCGTGTGTCCTCTGTAACCATCCTAAGTACTTAAATATACAATTTCCATCAAGGAATTACATGCTGTTGGCAGCCTTTTAAAGCAGAGAAAGGACCCCCCGCAGGACTGTTTGCTTTCCTTGAGTGGCATCATCTTCTGCGAAGGATCTGTCCTCTAATTGCACCATCTGTGCTTTGGGAGGATGTGATTCCATCCCTTGTTTTGCTGATTTTTCTTCCTCCCCTCTCCCCTCCTTCTCTTTTTTCCTTCTCCAGAGAAATTGCAAGGAATTTTTTTTTTTTCCCTCCCTTTTTTCCCCCAGCCCAAGCTCTCCCTGCTGAACCTGGCACTGCAAGAGCGCCGAACCCTCCCACTGAAGGCTAAACACCCTTTCCGTGTCTCACCCGTGTTTGATATCGAGGATGCTGCCAAGCACTCCGTGCTCTGCCCAGTTTACCGCGCGCCTGTGCACTGGTGCAACAGGAGCTGGGTTACTTTCCACGTGCATCTTGCTAAATGCAAAAGCAATTGCCAGCCTGGGGAGCTGCAAAATCACCTCCCAACCCCGTCCGGGTGCAGCCCACGCTGGGGCAGCTGGGAAGCCACCAGCTCGCCAAAGTCCAGGACTTGTACACTCAGACCCAGTGGCCGCAAGGCTCGGTGCTCCTGATTTGGGGCAGTTTAACGGGAAATGCGTAGTGGAGCACACTTGTGACAAAGCAGCACCCAGCTGGGCGCGACACCCTGCTGCGCCATGCACGTCCCCAGGTGCGTTCCCCATGCACCCCCGTGGTGCACGCAGGATGTCACAGCGGGAAGAAATTGGCCACGAGCCAAGCAGGAACACAAAGCGCCAAGCCACAGTGCCAAAACGGGGTCAGAAGGAGCAGATTTGGGCAAGGAGGTTGCGCCTGACGCCGGCTGGAAGCATATTTGCTTGCAGAGCGCTCGTGCAGCCAGTCCCCTGACGAGCTATGGTCACACCATCAATGCCGGCACTATTAACTGCTGCTGCAAACTGTTCAAACAAGCACGGGGATGCTAATGGGGAGGAATTTTCAAGCCTGGAGCAAGATGTATCAGTCTTTCCCAGTGCTTAAAGACACAAGTGGGTGACCCAATCCCAGCTGCTGACAGTAACAGCGAAAAGAGACGGATTTCTTCCGTGCAGTCCAATTCATTCTGTGCACCCCATAAAATCGCTGGGGTTTCCTCTGTTTTTCTTTAAAGGCTGAACATCGCTTTGTAAAGGCTCCGGGTACGAGTGCGAGCATCGCTCCACACCCCACAAATCCCTGCTCTGCTCCCCATCCGGGGAAAGCCTGGCCTCGCAAGGCAGGAGCAGAAATGAGAGAGGAAAAGTGAAGTCTTAAGGAGAAGATAACCTGGCGATTTGGAGAGGGAGGAATTGGGAGGCTTTGCTGCACTTGCCACTCCCCAAACCAACAATTATAACCTCGCTGGAAATGACAAAAAGCATCCCTCCATCCTCCTGTAACAGGTGGCAAAATCGCATTTCCAACACGGCCCCTGCATGGCGCAGGGGTAGGGCCCCAAAAAGCCCTTTTTTTTGCCCGCTAAGGCACTGATTTCCGCCTATCCCCTGCAAAAACCAGCTTTGCCGCGCTCTCAGGGGGGCGGGGGGGGGGGGAAGAGCCGCATGTCTCGAGCCGCAGCGCGAGCGCAAAGCCTTTTGCTAAAAATACCTCGGTGGAGCCAAGCTCGCCACCGCACGCTTTGATGAGGCAGGAGACAGCGGCTCCCTGCGCCATCGGGAGCCGTCATTAGCAGCTTGCATCTGCCTGGCTGGCAGCAAACGGCTCCGTTTCCATGCAGAGGTGTAAAAAAAATTCAAAACAAAACAAAAAAGCATCCTTTGTTTTATTTGCCAGCCCAGGAGCTCTCCCAGCAGCCGGGGATTTGCTGCACAACACCTGTTCGCTCCCTTCCCACCTCCTTCACAGGTGGGTTTTCCAGCGCGTGGGTTAAAAACGATGTGAGGGAAATGAGGGAGCCGCCCTGATGCTAAATAGCAGGGGATGGAGCTAAACGGGTGGGAAGGAATGGGGAAAAAAGCCCTCGGACCAAACGAGGTGGTGGAGAAGCAGGAGCTGGGCATCTCCACAAGCTGCAGGAGGCTCTGAGACACCAGCCTGGTCCTCGTTGCCGGAGGGAAAGCATCAGATTTGATGGACTGCATGAGGAACCCCCTTTCCCGGACCCATTTTTGGTGTTTCCCCAAGCATCCCACCATCCGCCGTGGCACAGCGCAAGCTATTTACCTATCACAAGGAGCTTTTTGGCAGAGCAGATCCTCGCAGGGGGTGGCCTCCCGGGTGAGCAGGTGGCCGCGCATCCCGCTCGCGCCAGTCAGCAGCATTTGCTTCCAACGCTTGACCCTGAAGAGGTTTTGCATCGATCTCAGCTTGGGCTTCGGAGGCTCTGAAGGCAGCAGTGGGTGGCGGGAGCGGCTGCACGGTATCTTGCTCCCCCAAGGCTTGCACATCACAGCACCCTCCCTTTTCGCCATGCTTGCCCACAGCCAGACATCCTCCCCATGCGTGTTTCTCACCCCGAATCACTCCCAACCCCATAAAACCCTTCCGAGCTACAAGAGCTGGGACTCCAGCAAGCCTCCAAATTAATTACCAGGGTTTGTTTTGCTTTGGGAATGGGAGGGTGGAGGGGAGAGACCGGCTGTTGGCTGGGCACCAGGTTTGCAAAGGGGACTTGGAGCCTTAATTACTCCTTTCCCTTAACCTCGTTGCACCTTGAGGTATTTTAACATCACTTTTGCTGGCAGTGGGGATTGATCGATTGTCCCTCCCTTGGCATGCAGACGGCCTGATTAATGTAAAACTAACCAGTCGCTCCCAACTCTGGGGAATTAATCACTTAAATGTGGGAATTACTCAATAAACCGTTCAAACACGCAATAAACCAAGCCATTAAAAATTAATCGCTTGACATCCCTGCCATGTAAACAGAGCTAATAAGATTCGGGCAGGGAGCAGAGAGGGGGGAAGCGTCCCGCCAGCGCCCTGGGAGCAGACGGGGTGGCTGCAGAAAACGCAGCCGTGGGTCAGCTCGTGCCTCTTCTCCTCCTGGATGCCCTCCAGCTTTGCAAGCTCTACCTGCGAGGAGCCGGCGCCATCTCACATCCGCAGGAGCCGTGTTTAATTAGCCGGGCACGGCTGGGGAGGTAAGCCGCGCCGTGCTGGAACAAGGGCTCATCTCCCGTCCCACCTCCTCGCAGCAGCAGCCCTGCCGGCTTGCCAGCCCTGCCAGCGAGGTGCGAGCTGGCTGCATTGCCCAGCTCACGCTTTTTCGTCTCCCAATCTTGCACGCTTTGGCATTTTTCCCCCAAATCATGGCATTGAGAACCCTTGAAAAGACAGCGTTTTCATCCAGCCACTTTCGCAGACTCAACCTGGGCAAGGACCGGCAGCTCCAAGCTGGTGAACCGGCTTCATCTCCCCCAGGAGAACGGAAAGGGGTTTTATTTTAAATCCCTTTCCTCCCATAATACATCTGACACTAATCAGGGTTCCAGCCCCACGGGAATCAATGATTAATGATGTTAAATATAGCAGGAGATTGCGAGGGTAAAATTAGGCGCCATGCATAAAACATCACAGCTCCTTGTTAGATAGTCAAATTAGACTAATGGTTTGATGCTCGCACGGGCCCTGGCCCTGTAATTACGGACGGAGTGGCTAACCTCCTCCCCAGCTGTACGTGGCTTTGATGCTGGCAATAAGAGGAGAAATGTCCCAGGCTCAAGCCTTAACGAGGAGCCGGCACTCGCCGTGCCCTAGGATGTGCAAGGACAGGGCTGAAGGCAGAGCTCTCTGCGATGCAGAGGTCAAGATGCGGAGGGGACGACTGTGACACGTGGCCCCGTAGCCCAGCGGGGTGCTTGGGGACGGCACCGCTGTGGGTCGGCTTTTCCACCCCTCCGGCAGCATGGCAAGAGCTGGTGGCTCAGTGATCCCTTGCAAAATAACCCCGCAGCCCCATCTACCAGCCTCGCAGCTTTGCACCACCATCTCCCCCAAAGCACCAGCCCCAATTACCCCTCCGAGCACTAATTAGACTCCAGACAGAGCTATTAAGGAGTGCAAAGACAAGGAGAGAGGGGAGGGGAAAGCAGAGCAGTCAAAATATATAACCAGTTCCTCCAAAAACATCGCGGAGAACACAGATCTGGCTGTAATTAATCTCATTATCCTGGAAAGAAAGAGACACGGAGTGGCTGAGTGTCTTGAAAGGGTTGTCAAAATTTGAGAGCGAGAGGGATAAGCCTTTGGGAGAGTTTAAGCTTGGGTAGCCACCAGCCTTAAAGCCAGTTTAGAGGCAGATCAGAGTGACAGGGAAATAAAGAAGGGAGTAAACCAGCCCGGAGGAAGCAATTTAAATAACGTTTGCTTAAGAAACGAGACAAAAATAGCCTAGAAAGGCCGAAACAGCTGCCTACCGCGAAAACCCGCTGCTGTGTTCGAGCGTGTTGCTGCCTCCTGCGCAAGCACCGAGTGGCCAGGCAGGGGATGGAGCATCCCTGCTCATCCCTGCAGCCCCGACGGCCTCATCCTGCTGCCAGCCCCGCACCCCTGCGCTTCCCCTTGCCCTGGGGACCTATGGCTTCGTTTCAGCCCCAAATTTCCAGGGTGGGTGGGAGGACACCTCGACGGGGTGCTGGCGGAGGATTTCTTTGGTGCTGGCCACCCTGCAGAGCTGCAGACTGCTCGCGCCAGGACCGCATCCAGAGCATCCATCCAGCGAGGTATTTTGGGGCAGGAGAGCGTTTCTCGGCAAGCCGAAGGGGATTTGGCTGGACCCACGCAGCCCGGAGCTGGGCTTCAAGCTGGCGCCTACCTACCGATACCAGTGCTCTGCCAGAAAAACCATTATAAACCACTTAAACAGCCGTAGGGCAGTGGTACCAGGAGGTGCTGGATGTATCTTCCGTACTGGGCATTGGTGCTCTGCAAGACTTGAATTTTCCTTCCTGCCAACACCTTTTGGGGGAAAAAAGGGGGAAAAAAATGCTCTCAAAGTTGATGCCCCACACCTGTGCTGTACAGCAGAGTTGTTGCAAGGTGGAGGTGGGTGAATCCCAAATCCATGGGCATCCCAGCCCCCAAAAAGGCTTCGGATGGAAAGAGAATGGCTTTGCCCAGCAGCACCACCATGCCAGAGACCACCAGGACATTCTGGGGGGCTCCTATCCCACGCACAGCCCACGGCCCCCATCTCGGGGGTAAAAAGCCCTCGGCAAGTTGCAGCTGTCTGTTCCGTGCCATTTCGGAGATTGTCAGTTGTTTGGAGAAGCGCAGATTATAGCCTGTCAGGGAACCTGAAACCGAGCCAGGCAGGGAGCGTTGCTGTGTTAAGCCACCAAAAACTAGTCAGCAGATTAAAAAATAATAATAATAAAATTCTTCCTCCCCCCCAGCTCGGCTGCGGACGTGGGGATATATTTATTATTGTGAACGCCCCGGGCCCTGCGCAGGGAGCTACAGGGGAGCCAAGCTGAGATGTCACCACGCAGGTACGGCAGCCCTGGTCCCCCCAGCCCCAAGGGTTTTCTCACCCCTGAGATTTTGGGGCACTCGCTAAGCCTTGAGCCGGCTGGCAGCGCAGGGCAGACCTTCCTCATCGAGATAGCCCCCAGTTTGGCAGTGGGGCTGGGGGGTTAGCAAGCCTCCTTCTGCCAGCACATGAAATCACTCCAGCTCAGCTGAGTCACTGTTTTGGGGCCATCGAGCCTCCCCCCAAGGTAACCAAAGCAACCAAAATCCTCTGGGGTTTTGGTTTTTTTTTTTTTTTTTTGGATGCAGGAATAAATTTAATAGAAAGCAGGAGGAAATATCAGGGGTGCAGCTCAGATCTGCTTTGCTCCCAAACCGCAGCGATGCCGGCGTGGACAGAGCATCACCATCAGCAAGAGCAAAGCAGCAGCACGCTGCTGAGCCAGGATTTTCCCAGAACAGGCTGCGGGCAGGATTTCACCTCCCTACCTGCAAAAACCCCTCCGAGGAGGTGTCTGCAGGCAGCTCGGCCCCTGCACCCCCAGCTCCTCATCCTCATCCCCTCCTGGGGATTGCATTTTATTTTTTCCACTGCTGTTAAGCATCCCTGCAGCTCTGGCTGGGATGCAGAGGCACTTGCTGCCTGCATCCGAATCAGGCCAGCACAGCCCCTGGCACAGAGCGGGATGTGGGGGGGGGACGCCTCGCACCAGCACCCCCAAAACAGCTGCACACGCATCTGTGAGCAGTTCTATCAGGGATAAAAGTCACCAGGGCAGCTCTGGGGCCTCAAGATTCGGCAGCTTTGGAAGGGCAAAGCTCAGAGAGGCTCTGCTTGGTCAGGAGGGTTTGCAGCTCTTCTGGGGAATTTTTAAAGATCTCCGATACCCGACTGTTTAACAAAGGAAGAAAGGGGTGACGCGTCTTGCGTTTGCTTAGAAGGATTTGCTTCCTCGCAGAAGCATCACCATCATTCCCCTCTCCCCATAGATCCACCCTGCAGCGTGACCCAGCCTTGCTTGCGGCTGTGCGGGCTGGTGGGGTGCAGCTCTGCAAGGGCGTGGGGGTCCGGAGCCGGCAGCCCCCACCAAGCGCCCAGGAGCTTCACCGCCGATGAGTACAGCTTTGTCAAGGCGGATCGGGAGGGGTGCGTCCGCTCGACAGACCCGGGTTTGTCGGAGGGGGTTCAGGCTAACAACCTGAAAATTGTCTTTGGACAAGGACTTCAAAAAGCTCTAGCACAACGAGCGGTTAAGCCGTGTTTCCGTGAGAGGCTGCTGCAAGAGCACTTTTTCCCTTGCCTCCCGCAATCCTATTAGGACGGCTCGCATCCAGCACGCAGCATCGTGCTGCCCCGAGCCGGCGGCGGGGATCCGGCCACGAACCACATCTGCGATACATCTTTATCCACCCGCCTTGTAATGCCGTCCCCATCCCAGCCAGCTCATCCTCCCCGACCACGAGCATCCCCATCCTTTCTCCCTGCAAACCCCTCAAGCCTGGCAGCCCTCGCACCCAGCACCGCGGAGCAGAAGCAAAAACCGCTGCTGTGACCACGGTCCCGAGCCGCCGGGGACGGCCACGTCCAGCCCGAGGAGGAACAGCAACCAATTGACTCTTATTAAGAGTCCAATAATGTCCGGGAGATTGCAGCTTTGATAAGCACTCCGCTGTGCAGCTGGGGTCAACCGCGTCAGGAAAATGTAATTAGGCTAATAAATTCTTGACGGTTTTTCCCTCCTCTCCAGGGGTACGAGGAGCTTACCGAGCCTCATTAGCTGGGGAAGCTGCAGCTCCCCACCCAGGGTGGATTTCAGCACTCAGATCCGATGGAGCTGTGCTTGGGGTACGGCTGCAAGCTCAGCAAGCAGGGAGTTGTTGCTAGACTCCCCAGACCAGCTCTCCAGCCTTACTGGTCCCAGTTGCTACCGTCTGCAAGTGCAATGACCCACATGGGGTTGAAGCTATGGGGCATGGGCTGCAACCAGCGGTGCCACACACCCCCAGACATCTCTCTACCTCTTTCGGCAAGACTGCCAGCAGCTTGGGTCACCAAGAGCCCCCCACAGGCTTCACTCCACCCGTTGCCTCCCTCCACGTTTCCCAACCCCCCGCTGCCAAACCACAGCAGCTACTTCTGAGCTCGCCCAACTTCTCCTCTTGGCAACCTTTGCTGGCACAGCCCTCGCACCAGGAATAGCAACGCGTGCGGAGGTCCAGCTCCTGCAAACAATGACGCCTGATTAAGACAGCTGCCTAATGTCCTGCCCCAGGAAGGGGAAACTCCAGCTCCCATTGCAGCATCTCATGTCCGACCCTTTCTTCCCTGTTCCCTGCATGCCCACCAGCCCTGCCAGCACGGTGGATGGCAACAGAAAAGTGTTTCCATTGCAGATGCATCCTTCAAAAAAGCAGCCAGAGGCAGGACAGCCCTTGGGCTCCTGCTCAGCATCCCTGTATCACTGCTAAAAAAGCACGAGTTGCATACAGTCACGCTTCAGCTATGGCATGCTCCTCCACCCCCTGCCTGCGAAGGTAACAGAGCAACTGCTTCATAGAGACATCATGAATCAGCCTTTAATATAGTGCACGTTGCATTATTTTTAGCTGGGACACTATTGTATTATGCTAGTGCGCAGGAATCAGACCATGAAATTGGCTGGATGCAGACTAGCCTTGTTTGTCAGCGTGAACGGGCAAACAAGCAGCTGAGCAGTGCCAGGGTGAAATGTTGAAAGCATTTAAGTGCAATTTAATGGCACCCGATATCAGCGAGCTGGGCATTGGAAAGGACGCAGCATGGCTATCAAACGGCGTACTAGACGGTGGGTCCTGATAGCCCTGCTCAAGCCAGGGGCAGGGGGTGCCTTAAAATTAACCTGCCCGCCCGAATTCAGAGCCTGGAGCAGTGCCTATGGCAAATCTGCACTAAATACTGGCTACGGGCAAGGCATCGCTGCCCGCCGAGCTGAATACAAGAGGTCAGCCCCTGTCTCGGCAAACCAGCGTGTTACAAGCGAGCACAAGAGCAGGGAAACCTCGTTTCAAGCTAACTCAAGCCAGAGGGGTGCTTGGGGCTGGTCTGCATCCCTTCAGGATGCAGTCGCTGCTATTTGTGCCACCAATGCAATTAACAGTTGCTCGATGCCAACGAGGCCCCGAGGGCACCCCAAGCCATGCCAGGGCCAGCGGCAATGCTAAAACACGGCGAAATATCCCCAACGAGCCCCCGAGAGCATCCCAGAGGCTGCCGGCACCTCCCCTCCTCAGCTTTGGACGAAAAGGAATCAGAACCCAAAATGCTGCTGGAGGGCATGGAGCCAGGAGGAAAAACAAACCCATCCAAGAGAGCTGAAGAGGGCAATCACGGCTCTTCTTGCAGCCCAAATTGTTAGTTTAGCAAATCACCGTTGAACAGCCCGTGTTTTGACATTTCTCAAGTGTTTTGCTTCCTTTCCTCCCAAATCAAGGTGACTGTTTCCAAGCCCAAATGCTCGGCCAAGAGCGGAACAAGAGCTCGGCTTCCCCTGGCTTTGAGCAGCAGCCGGTCAGCGCAACGCGGGGCTCCCAGAGTGCCAAAATGCCTGGGATGGGGACGACCCCACCACCCCTCCGCCTCCATCCCTCCCTCGGAGCCGGTTACGGGGCTGCGAGACCCACGTTACCCGAGGCAGGAGAGCCAGAGGAGCAAACCCTCGGTACACGTGGTGGGAACTCCTTTCCACCTCCCCTCCGCGCCCATCACCCCCCGTCACCGCACGAAGACCAGCCGAAACCAGGACAGCAGCGAGCGGGGTTGTTATCGGCGGCACGGTGTCTCTGCAAATTAACGGCGAGCGATAAAAGCGGAGCTGGCGGCTGGGCTCGTACTGAAGATGCTCCTTCAGTGCCGTATTCACGGTAGAAGTCAACTGGAAGCAGAGGTCAGGTCTGTCCCGCTGCTTCAGGGTTAATCGCTTCGTTAGGGCTTGGGTACCGCGCTTGCTAGCATCGCACATGGCAGAGGCAATTAGCAGCCGGTATTTACTTCGCCCGCAGCGGAGCGTGCCCTGCTCTGCTGAAAAAAAAGTGGGAAAAAAGCAGGATTTAGTGCCCGGAGCCCTGGTCTTGCGGTGGATCTGCCAGTGCTTATGGAGTTTCACTAGGAAAGGCTGCGGCTGAGCTGATCGTGGCCGATTGAACCCGAACTCAGCCTCAGCTGCCTTCACAGGAGCTTATTTCCACTGCTTTGCTCCTCTCTGCCGCTGTATTTGATGTCTCGCACTCGCAGGGTCCCTGGGGGCAGAGCCGGGAGGAGAAGCTCGTGAACTAACAAGGGTTTCGGGAGGTTTTTTATCATCGCTCCCAGGACCGACTGCTCTCTGTGCTGGAGCCACGCAGCAAGGCTTTGATAGCGAAAGCTGCAGCCCGGCGGGCCGCTAGCTCCCCTGCCTGCTCTGTAAGGCAAAGATGCCACAGGGGATGGTTTGCATTAGAAATTCGTCTGCGTCTCATCGGGGGAAGCCAAGCCAAAGTGTTTGCTGCCGGCTGTGCCTGCAGCTGATTTTGGTGGCTATTGGCACTAGGAGGGCGTGCTTGCCCTGTGCAAGCTGCTCTTCGTATTGCTTTAACCCTGACAGCAAGCGCAGAAGCCAGCGAGAGCTGCAGAGGTGTGGAGGAAAGGTGCACGTTGTCCTCCCGCAAGTCAGCACGCACAGCGCAGGGACAGCTTTTAGCAAAGCCCAGCCGGTCTCCGGTCCAGCTCAGAATGACCCCGTGTTCCTTGCGGTCCCAGACTGCCCCTTGCAGCCCCGCCACTGCCCGATCCTTGTAGTTTCCCGTGGGACCATGGGAGCGGTGGGACCCTCCAGCAACGCATGCACAGAAACACTCCATCGCCCACCAGGAAGCAAAAGGAAAGAAAGAAAGAAAGAAAGAAAGAAAGAGAAAGAAAGAAAGAAAAGATTGCCTTGGAAATGTCAGGGGCACGGCGATGGCAGGATCGAGAGGCATTTGTGTGTCACAAATGTGCTAAAGCTAAAATAAATCCCGTGCTGAGGATGCTGCTAGCAGGGCTGACAGCTCGCGGGGAGACGCGAGGCAGGTGGGCGGATGTTTTCCAAACTTTCCCAGTCGAGGTCTCGGGGCTTGTTATCCCTTTCTGCTCTTCCCCATCACGCCTTGCTGGTGCCACCACCAGGCGTAGTCACACCGCCCCAGCACCCAGCTGGGGGTTAAAACCCAAAATGCCCCCAAATCCCGTCTGAGATTGAACCCGAAGCACCTTTCTCAGCTCCACCAAGAGCAACGCACATAGCACAGCATGTGGGCTGAAGGAAACAAGGCATTTTGGGCAAGACCCAGCTCCTTTGGGAAAGCCAAGCCCAGCTCAAGAGAGAGGATAAATTGAGTTTCAAGGCAATCCGAGCACTTTGAGCAGGTCCTGAAGGCAACCGCAGCCAAGCTGCACGCCAAGCTGGCAGCCAAAGCCATGCAGACCCAGCGCCGAAGCCACAGCGCGGTTATGCAAGCACCTGCGCAGCCCCCGCGCGTGCAGCTCGCTGTCCATACCACCTCCACGCTGCAAAAACACGCCCCAGCCAGGGTCCCCCCCAAATCCCCCACCCCTTAGCTGTCACTCTTGCAATGTCCCCAGGTCCAAATGCATCGCCCTGCCACACGGCTGCAGAGTCTTTACCCTTCAGCAATTGCAGAGGTAAGAAAACAGAGGTGTGGAGCTGGAAATCACTCCCCTTCGCTGCTGCATCTCGAGCAATAAGCGGCGTCCCCATCGTTGTGAGCACGCAGTGGGCGAGCTGCCACCCGGCTCCTTTGCTCGCGAGGCGAGGTGCGGAGGGGCTGCGTTTGCTGCAGACGCCCCGGGCCGTGCAGCGGCCGCCGAGCCAAGCCCTGGCTTGCACAAACCTGGGATGCTCCTGAGGACGCAGCTGGCCCCCGTCTCGTTAAGCATTCAACAGCATTTGGATTATTGCCTGCTGTTCGGTTGGGTTTAATCCTTCAAAACTGCCGAGAAAATTCACTTGTAGGAATTAAGAGGGCAGGAATACTGCCTGTTAGCCATGGGAGGCGGCTCCATCCCGCCGCTCTCTATCGGTCCCCCCCGCCGCTTTGTTTAGCTGAAGCTTTTTGTGCACACACACCGACGATTTTACGAGCGATGCTCCCGGGCTGACCCCCCCCCGCAGCAGCACAACCTGGGCACGGCTCGAGCGCCGCAGCGTTCGCAACGCAGAGCCGGCCGCACGTGCTGGGGAAAATCAGCCAGAGGTGCAGCTGCGGCTTGAAATATCCCATTCCTGTCGTTGCAGGGCAGAAAGCCGCCCTGCAATACGGCTGGCATGAGCACGCAGGCACCCACCTGCAGTAGGCTTTGCACGCTGGCACCCATCCCGCTGCGTGCAGACCCTGCCTCCTCCCATGGAAAGGTTTTAGCGGACCGCACCAAAGCCTCCAATTGCCCTCCTGGGGCATCGTGCTTTGCTACCAGCTCGTTTGGAGCACGCACCGGGCTGAAAAACCTCGTTAAAGCAGCGAGGCACAGCCCTGCATCTCAGCTCGTTCCAGCAGCAGCCATTTCCTTGCTGATCGCAGCCTGCCTGCCTGCGCAGAGCCGCAGCAGCGCAGCGGTTAACCCTCTGCTCTGCATGGCCAGCCTCGCTAGCTTCAATCACGGCAGAGAAGCAGAAGGGATGGGCGAAGGACACCGGCTCCTTGACTTATTTGGAAGGGAGACAGATTTAGGGGATGGAGCGTGGCTCACCAGCGGGCTTGCAAGGCCCCCAAGCGCGGCGGGACCCCCAGAAAGCTGGTGCATGAGCTGTACTGCCAGCAGGGAAACCGCACCCTGAGGGACCCCAAAACTGCAGCAGCACCCCAGCACCAACCCCAAAGCCTCCCACTGCAATGAATTCAGCCAGGAGAGCTACTCCCTGGTGCGGATTTTCCCCCAGGATGGCTCTCCCAGGGGTTTGGGCAGGCTAATAAGGAAGTCTGTAACCTTATTTAAAAGTCACTTTTGCTCGTAATGGGAGGCACTTACCCCCTCCGATACATCATTCGCCTCGCATCGGTTTTATTGCTGGTAATAACTCCCAGAAAGTCCTCAACAGATGGAAATTTTATTTGGCTCATCATTGCCGTCTGAGTTACTGTGGGAAGGTGCTGGCAGAGGCTGGGGAGGGGGAAAACAACACAGAAATGGGGTCAGGGATGGGGCTGTGACCACGGGGCCACCCCAAAGCTCTGCAGCACAGCCCCCTCCATCCCAGGCAGGCAAATCGGTGATGCTGCAGCTTTCCCGACCTGACCCGTGAATTTTGCACGGCTGCAAATTTTGCATGAGGTTTTTATTTTGGAGGGAGCGTTGCAAAGTCCCCTGTGTCCTCCAGCAGCAGACCCCATGGGTTTGCAACCATGCAAGCATCGTGTGTGCAGGACCATGAACATCTCCAGCCCTGCTGCCCCAGGGTGTGAATCAAAGCAGGATCTGGCCCTGCAGAGGTCAGAGATGAGCAAATATTTACTTGTCTTGCACCTGGCAATAGCTTGGCACCAGCTCCCAGTTGGTAGGGTTGTCACTGGCTGCTTGATCCCCTCCACTTATAACAGACAGCAGCGATTTTTTAACCTATTTTTAAAAGATTAAAGATGAGGTAGAGGAGAGAAAATGCAATGTCTTCCTATCCTGGCCAGCTCTGATTCCAGGAATTAACAAAAAGTGATTTTTTTTTTTTTTTTCCCCTAGTTAAACGAGCCTCTCTGAGCCTTGTTTCCGCCTGCAAGTGACAACTGCCAGCCTGTTCGTTTGTTAGGCACGCGTTACAGCCATGGGATATATATATTTATATCTATCGGAAGAGGTAATGCTGCATAAGCCTCTCTATCACTGCTCTACATGTGTAACCACTCCTCAGATATCCTTTTTATTTTTTAAGTTTTTTTTAACAGCTGATTCCCATGTAAACCGCTCCAAATCCCCTGCTACCTGCAGGGACCGTGCGCGCCGGCGTCCCCGCAACAGCAGCGCGAGCCTGGGGCTGCCGCAAACCCCTGCCGATGGGCTCAGGGCTTGATCTGGAAGGATTTGCATTCACTTGGGTGAATTCTGGGGGAATTAAACCCAAATAGGGCACGTGTATAAATATATATAATTACAGATGTACCAGCTCCCAGCTCAGATGCTTCTTGTCCTGATGCAAGAGCCCTAAGCATGACGGGGGACAGGGACTGCACACAGAACCACCCTGAACCCAACCTGAGATTAATTTATTGCCATAATTATGATCTACTCAATGCAAGTAGACCATCTGAAATAAAGGGTTAGGGTTGCATCCCCCAAAGCAAAAGCACGGGGGCAAATTGGAGCCTCTCCTGCCCAGAGGGGAGATAAACCCACCCTACAGATCAAGCAGAATTAACCCCTAATTGCAACCAAGCAGCGTTGCCGGAGCACGGGGCATTGCTGGGGGATGTGCACTGCGCTTGGTCCTCATTGAGAAGGAAAGAAAAAAAAAAAGTTCTGAATTCTACTTTCTTCCCTTTTTCCTTCTTTTCCCCTTGCCCAGGGTGCGCCCTTGCTGGGGGACTTTGTCCAGGGAGACGTCAACGCCAGCGCTGAGCCTGGGGAATTTAACTGCTCGCCGCAGCAAGGAAATTGTTTAGAGCAGGTCCGCCTTGTCAAGTGTTTATTTCAGAGCAAAGCTTGCTTTCATCCTGCTCAGGCAGCCACTTGTTGCATCTGATGGAATAATTTCCGCACCAAAAGCCCTCCGGCCACCTCGCCTCCTCGCTGCCAGCAGCTCGGAACTTAATAACCTCGCACCTTCAGAGAGACCCCCGCTCCGTCGCGCGGAAATACCGCTCTCCTTCCCCGCCGCGTCGTTGTAGGGCCCTTTGCTCGCTCCATCTGCGTGCACCGCGCGTACGCAGCGGAGCGGCGAGCCGGGCGCTGGAGCAGGCGTGCCGCACGATGCCGCTGGGATGCATGATGTCCTTCATTTGCAAAGGGCTCCTTGCCGTTGCCTTTCGTCAGCAGGCATTTGGGTGGTGCAGCGTGCAGGGACACCCGAGCACCGGGGAGATTTTGGGGGTGCCAGCAAGAGAAGCGGGTCCAGATTGCCTGCGGGTATAAAGAAACATCAGTGCAAAGCCGTAGGGGTAGCAAGCAAGAGGGGTTGTGGTAAGCTTGCTCTGCTCCCAGTGCACGTATATATATTTAAATATAGACGCGTGTTAGCTGAGCGCTCCAAAACGCAGGCTGGGAGGAGCAGGGAGCACCAGCCTGGGTGCCAGGGACGCAGCACCCAGCCCTCACCACCCCACCCCAGCTCACGCGCCCCGCTTTTCTGCAGCAAATTAATTGCTTTCCTCTTTTAATTGCTCTTTTCAAGGCAGGTTTCTCATTCCTTCCCAAGTGTCAGGCGAGCCCGTCTTCAGAGCAGTCCTGCCTTTGCAGCTCAAAGCAATTTCTGCTTTGCTCCTCCCCCCCTGGGGCTCCCATGCCGCTTGTTATTATTATTAGAAATTTATATATGTTTTTTTAAAGACTCTCCTCCAAAGCATGTCCCTGGGGCACAGTCACCTCCGTGCCTTGCTGGGGAGGGAGACAGGGACCCTTTGATGTCCCCAGCCCTCGCCAACGCAGGTGCCCCCCCATCGTCCCTTCACGCAGATGAAAGCCCCTTTCGGGAGCAAGGTCACCGAGGAAGGGAAAAAACCTGGGAGGCATCAAAATGGCTTGATTAAAAGCGATGGAGGAGGTGATGGAAGCGAAGTGGCTTTGCTTGCATCTCCTGGGGAAGAGGAAGGAGGCAAAAATACAGTTTTTAGAGCAACCCCATCCATTTGCAATCCTACAGCTGGACCGCAGACCCTCCTGGAAGCTGTAACTCTCAGGGATTTGTTATCCACCCTGAAACCTTGGAGGGAAGGAGTTTCTCTTCCAGCAGCTCAGATTTTTTATAACCGCCCCTATGCCCCTCGCGGACACCATCTGCTTGCTGGACACATTTGGGCCAGGCACATTTCTTCCCTTTGCCAAGGAGAGTGCGTTCTTTGAGACGAAGAAGAGAGCCACACGGATCACCGGCGGCTGCAGCCGGACGTCGCCATCCTCCAGCCGCGGTCCAGCACGGCCTCAAGGCCAGGGGGATCGCGCCAGCGCGCCTGCAACAGAATAAACGCGTTTGCTGACCTGATGATGTTATTGTTCGCAATTAAATTATTTGCAGCTGCACCGTTTGCACCCAAACAGCTGGGAGCTCTGCTCGGGCAGGAGCAGGTCTGGGGGGTGGCAGAGCGAGGACCTGCTGTGAGGCACAAATAGCACTTGGCCTCACTTAAAGACCTTCTTTAAATCTGCCCTTGGCACCGACTGTGGCAAAAATCAGGTTCAGTGCCACTGAAGGAGGAGAAAAGCAGATCCCACTGCAGCTGTGCCAGCTTTGCGGGCTTTCTACCCTGGATTTGACAGAGACAGTGCAGAAAAACCACCGTAAAACTATTTTCTGCTGCTGTCATTTGTCTCGGAAAATCAGGTTTGCATCTCCTAGACCCAAAGCCACGATACCCCCACACACACACCTTATGCTGTAAGGATTATGAGGAGAATGAGAAAATAAATGCCACTTCGGGGGCCAGAAAGCCCCTGTGCTGGTTATCCAGCCCTGGGAGCTGCTCCGTCCCTCTCCCAACCCGCCCCCGCAGCGTGGGTTTGCAGCACCGCTTCCTTTCCCCAAAAATAAACCCCAGCTGCGGATCATCTCCGAGACCTCCCCAGCCCTGTCAAGTTACATTTAGATTGCAAAAGCGTTCGGCCGTCGTACCCGGGCTGCAACCAGGCCGGGGCTGCTGCCGGCTTGTTTTGGGCAAAGCGACCCGGACCCCCCCCTGCCCCAAATCCTTCAGCCCCTGCATCCTCCTGGCTGTGCAAGGCTCCCTCCCGACGCGTTTGCCCTAAAAGCAAGCCCCACGGGAAGGCGATGAGCTGCGGTTAGGGGAGCAGGTCATTAATTTCTCATCCTGACTCCCTAATGACTCTCCAAGCACAAGGTAACGAGGGGGAGCAGAACAAAGCGGCACAGTGGATGAGGAGCCGCAGTTGGGAGCTGGATGGCCCCTCCCTGCCCAAAGCGGGTGCTGTAATTAGTGTGGGGAAGGGTAATGAGCTGCTACCGAGGTCACCTGCCCCCAGTGACAGCGGGGATGGGGCTCGTGCCTGCCCGCACCAGGACACCCTGCCTGGGCCATCAGCTGCTACGTCCCACCCCGGTCTTTGGGAGATGCCACCCGGCCATCCCCCGGGAGGTGCAGCAGGGACACCCTGCGGCCGTCCCAACAGGGCACCTAGGAGATGTCACCACGGCATCCTTGGGACACGCCACGACAGCACACCCAGGAGGTGTCACCAGGGCACCCCTGGGAGATCTCACCAGGGCACCTTTGGGACATTCCACGGTGGCATTGCCTAGAAGATGCCACCACATCCCTCCCCGGGACGTGTCCTCTCCAGGGCAGCCAAGGGACCCCTCCAAGCTCCCCCCAACCCCTTCCCAAAGCAAGAGCCCACCGCACGGGCTGCAGCACGTGCCCGGGCTGGCAGCTGAGCCCCAACCCCACCGCGGGTCTGGACCCTTGGCCCATCCCCATCCCTCCACCCAGCTCCATCAGGTCACCCCCTGACCCTCAGCCACGACCAGTATCCGAGGGCACAACTCCGACATCCCTCCCAGGGAAACCTGCGCGGCGCTGGCCCCCATCCAGACCAAACCAGGAGGAACTTTTAAAGCTCTCGTGGGGCTTTAGCAGAGCAGCAGTTAGCAAAGCCATCAGCCTCCGTGCTTGCTGCAGCGCGGATGGGGATAAAGTCCTTCGGCTGCCAGGGTCTGGGCAGGGCTTGGTGCAAAGCAAAATGGATGGAGGAGGAAGGTGGGAAGGAATAAATCCAGATGCCTACAGATGGAAAAAGAGCCAAGGAGCTGGGTGGAGGCTCCCAAATCTGAGGGGATTAAAGCACGACGTGGGAGAGCTGATATTTTTCTGTACCTTTTTTTGGCCATGCTGTCACAGCAACCGCCTCCTCTTGTCCTCCGTGGGATGGCATCAATGCCATCCCTGCCACCCCCAGCCCGCGAGCTCTCCCGAGCCCCTCGCAGCACCCCTGCGCAACGATGGCAACCCGTAGCGAGCTTGCTTTACAGAAGCACAAAATCACTCCTAAACTCAAGCCCTGGGTTTTTATTTTGAAAAAAATATTCATTTTTAGGGGCACAGCTGTTAAAGGTAGCTTTCTGCTTAATAGCATTTGCTAGGAGTTTGCAAACATTGCCTGCAACAAGCTCACTGGGTGCCCCAGCATATTAGCATCTGAGTGAGATAATGAGGCTGGAGAAAGTGATTGATAAAGGGCATGTAGAGAAGAAAAAAAAGAGGGGAATAATAATAATAATAATAATAAGCTTAGGAAGATGAGTCTTGGTGCAGGATACTCGTCACCAACTTGGATTGATGGGAGCAGGCTCAAGCCTTACAAGAAGTATCTTATAAAGGGTGCCTGTCTAGAAATATTTTGCTTTTAATGCATTAAAGTACATTTTGTGGTTCAAAAAGAAAAGACTCCCAGGGGGCTGCAGGATCAGCTCTGCCTCTTGTGCAAGGGAGAAGGCGGTGACCCCACTCCAGGCTGTCCCCAGCTGGGGTGGGAGCAGCATCTCCTCCGGTGCCCACTCAACAGCCCCACCACCTCCTAGGCTCCTGCAAGTGACTTTTATAACATCCCATCGCTAAACGCAGTGCAAACGCCGCAGCCGGTGTTGCACACAGCATTGCAACAGAAATACATAAGAGATTTAACCATGCGGTTGCCATCACCCATCGCAGCGCTGGAACGCCTATTGCCATCCATGCAAAGCAGTGACGTCCCTCGAGGACCAGCTGCTTTCCTGCACGCCGGCACCAAATGCACTGAAACTGGGAAGAAAAAAAAAAAAGGAAATAAACAGTGGGAAGAGAGCCACAACCTCCTTGGCACCATTCCCCGCCAGTGCTAAACTGGTTTCCGTCAGCTGCGCGGCTGGTCTGGGACTCCGCCAGCCCCATTCACGCTGTATCTTGACACTGAGACAGGAAGAAAACTTAATCAGAAAAGACTTCGAGGGCAAAAAAAAAAAAAAAAGCAGAGCACATTTGACGGGTAATTAGAAAAATACTCAAAAATTGGTGCAGGGCAGGGCAGCTAATCTTCGCTCGCCAGCAGCACAAGCCGTGCTGTCCCATTTCAAGGTTGAGTTGCCAGGAATATCAATCTGATGACTGTAGTGCTACAAATGAAAATCAAATTGAAGCCAGTTAGAGGATCGCATTATAAATTGATTTAGTCCGCGGACAGGTTTCCACCTCCCTGGCCTTGGGTTTCTCCGGCGTGGATGGAGAGCTCTGGGTACCAGAGGCAGGAGGTGGAAGCTCTTCCCTCTGCTCATTATCCCCTCCATCCCACCCCATTTCTGAGGGGGAAAAGGGCAATTTTGGGGCTTCCTGTTGAACTTTGAGCATGAGGGTTTTATCAACCCCCTGGGATGCTGTTACCAAAGCTGGACAGAGAGCTGCAGCGGAAGGAAGACTTCTGCACTCAAACTGAACATGGTTACAAAATATTGCAAGGAAACGCTGATTCCCAAGGGATTTATTTCCAGGCTGGATTCCAACCAGTTCCCAAAATGCCTTTCCTCCAGAAACAGCTCCCTTGCTCAGTGGGAAATCCCCAAACCAGCTCCCAGAACATGGGATTTCAGTCCCCCAAATCCTCAATTCAGTCAAAAGAAAGGGGCAAAAACCCCCGTTTCAGCACAGCCGGCACCCGAGGAACGCTCACACCTGTTTTATTTCTGCATCTCCAAGTGCCCCAATATATACAGATTCCTTCTTTATACAGGTAATAATATACACCATATTTATATATATATTTATATATATTCACACGCAGACACACAGATGCCCTCAGCCAGAGCCCAGCACAATCCCGGCGCCTCCAAAGCCCGCAGGGAGGTCGCCGCTTCCCACATTTAAAAACTCCCCTCTCCCAACGCGCCAAGCTGGCTTTGGGGGAAAAATGTCTACTTATAAGTTTTTCTTTTTTTTTTTTTTTGTTTCTCCTTAAAAAAAAAAAGGGGGGGTGACACACCCAGGGTGCGACCGCCCCCTCCGGCAGCTTTTTGGGTGGCTTTGAGGTAGGCGCCGGTGGGGGTCCCCGGGGTGCTATAGCATCAGCGGGAGCTGCCAGATGAGCAGGGTGCTGTCGGCCTCGCCACCCCGGCGCTGCGGCTCAGCGCTGAAGTTGCGGTACCCCCTGCCCCCCGAAACGATGGCGACAGAGGAGATCTCCTTGCGGGGAGCATCGCGGGCGCAGGGCCGGCTCCGCACCCAGACGTCGGGGTCGTCGGCCATCTCGTAGATCGAGCCGTCCTCCTCCGTGTGCTCCGGGGTGCCGCCGGTCCCCGCCGGAGCATCCCGCACCGACAGCAGCTGCCCGGGGAGGTGGGCGGTGGAGCGTAGGCGGTATTGCAGCAAAATCCCTTTTTTCCTCATTTCCCGTGGCGGTGGGCCGTCCAGCTCTGAGGGTTTCTCTTCCTCGCCCTCCTCTTCCTCCTGGTTGCCCTTCAGCACATCAGGGGCCAGGGTGCTCAGCGCCACCGCCAAAAATGCCACGGGGCCGCCGTGCCCGTTGAGTGACACCATGCCTTTTCCTGCAAAACAGCAGGGTTTGGCTAAATACCAGCCCAAATGGTTTCATGCATTGTCTTGCAGAGCAAGGGAGTTTTTAGGGGTGCTCACCAGTGATTTTGGGGATGCCCTCCAGCCGGGGCACAGGCAACAGCACAATGATGCCCTGGTCGGTGCCAACCCACAGCAAGCCCTGGCAGATGAGCAGGCTGGTGACACGGACGTGTTTTTGGCCTGAAAAAAAAGCAAAAAAGGGTGAGCGAGGGCTTTGCAGCAGCATCGTCCCCCCCTGCGAAGCAGATACCCCCTCCCCCCACCAGGCTTTTGCATGGGGGACACACACCAGAGCCCCCAAAACTGAGCACCACCCTTGCATGAAGATCTCCATGCAGGGAAAAAGCTAAAAATATCAATAAATAAAAAATAGAAGGAAGAGGAGCAAAAAGAAGTGAGGCTTCTAATGGCAAATGAATATTTTATTGCAGAGACTTAGCGCTGCAGCGTCGGACTCGGCGAAGCAATATATCTGCAGAGATGCAACTCCGGCTCTCTGCGAGGACTTTATTAATGACCTGTCTTGTTAAAAAGGATGAGAGAGCGCAAGTTCAAAAACGCATTAATACCGAACGCTCACTCGCCTAGGAAGAAAAGGAAGCGATAAATATTTTAACGTGCCCTAAAAAAAAAAGGCAACTTACACGAGTATCGCGCTTATAACTAATTACGCAATTACGACGTTCTGTAGCTGGAGCAAGGGGGAGGCAACCTTGCATGCCCGGGGCTGAGCCTCGTCCTTTCCTCGGTGCATCAGGGCAGCTAAGAGCCAAACGGGTGGACACGGCTGGGAGACGGTGCTGGAGGGTGAGCAGGGGGAAAAGGGGGTGTGGGGGGCTGTGGTGTGCATGCACGGGTGGGTGCGTGGGTGCGCGGGTGCGTGGAGGCATGCACAGTGCAAAGATAGGTGCAAGGATGGGGTGCATGGGTGCACACGGGTGCAAAGATGGGGCACGTGGGGGCATGCACGGGTGCATGCAAGGATGTGCGTGGGTGCAGAGACGGTGCATGGATACAGATGGGTGCAAAGATGGGGTGTGTGGGTGCACGCATGGGTGCACATGGGTGCAAAGATGGGGTGCGTGGGTGCACGCATGGGTGCACACGGGTGCAAAGATGGGGTGCGTGGGTGCACGCACGGGTGCATGCAAGGATGCACACGGGTGCAGAGACTGTGCGTGGATACAGACATGGGTGCAAAGATGGGGTGCGTGGGTGCAAGGACAGGGTGCATGCAAGGATGCACACGGGTGCAAAGAGGGGGGTGCATGGATACAGACACGGATGCAAAGATGGGGTGTGTGAACGCACGCGAGGATGCACACACACAAGGATGGGGTGCATGGATGCACACAAGGGAGCAAAGATGGGTACAAGGATGAGATGCAAGGATACACTCAGGGGTGCAAAGACTGGGTTCACAGATGCATGCATGGGGTGTGGACGCACACACAGGCAAGAATGGGGTGCACAAGTGCAAAGACTGGACGTGCGGATGTGCGCACAACTGTGGAGATCGGATGCGTGGATGAAGGGAAGGGGTCCCATCTGCCCAGCAGAGTTCAGCCTTGGGAACACCCTACCCAGACCTCTCCAGGCCCATCCCAAAGCTCCCGCAGCCTAACGACTGCTCCCACAGCCTGCGTTACCATCTCGCTCAGGAGCTCTCAAGATCTTCTTTCCGCCTAGCTACCTGCTAAGAATACCTGGCTTCAGGGTGATGCCCCAGCCCCGTCCCTGCACCCTGCAAAGGGAGACCACCGGGAAAAGCCCAACCCTCACACCACCAGCCAGCCAAACCCCTCGCACCATTTCTCTGCGAATCAACACGGCTGCAAGCAAAGCAAGACATCTAGGGGGTGGACGCCCCAATTCTCCTGTTAATTGTGATTAGGAGCCCACCTGGGAGGACGAAGGTGGTCCTGGTGGCAATGTTGATCTCCTGCAGGTGCTCCAGCGTCTCGGTGTGGAAGAGGCGGATGGAGGAGCCCGAGGAAAAGGCCATCCAGACGCCGCTGCCCGCCTTGATCATGTGCGTCACGCTGGCCTCCGCGTCCGGGTGGGCCTCGAAGGTTTGCTGCCAGCAGATCGCAAGATGAAAAAAAAATAAAGAAGGAATGGCAATAAGAGTTATTTGTGCCCCAAATCGCTGCTGGATTGGGCTCTCTAGAAGCTGCTTTAGGGCTGCAAACCCACAGAGGGATGGGAAAGGAGTGACCTGGAAGTCCCAGCCCTCCTCACCAGCTCCGGTTTTGCCAGAGGACACCAAAACCAGCCCCTCACCAACCTCCTCTTGGTTCTTTAGGGAGGTAACGCAGCCTTTCCCACCCCTCCAGGGCTTTATTTCTTCTTTAAAAGACTCAGTTGCTGGACTAGACGCATCTGCCAAGCTCGCACCAAGGTGGGATGAGACCTTCCTGCTTCCCTCCTGCCCCAAAAACCAGCAAGCAAAGGCTCAGCCCCCGCGCAAGAGCTGTTTGGGGATCATGGTTGTGTAACAACTTCTGGACAAAAGGAATAGAAAACAAAACATCCACTGCTTTGGTATAAGACCTGGTTCTGCAAAGGTCAGAGGTGGAGAGCAACTTCCTCAGCTCTGCCACATCTCCTGTCTCTGCTCTCAGCTTTAAAAAAAATCAGAGCTCGAAACCTCAGCTTGACCTTTTTCCTGTGCTTCCCCATCCCATCCTTCCCCCTACTATGCTCCAATGCATCCAAAATCCTGATCAACACCTCATTTACCTTTTTTTTTTTTTTTTAAATAAAAAAACCTTTTCCTCCACCTCTCCCTGCTGCAGCGAGCCTCCGCAAGGAGCCTCATTTCACAGCCCCCCGAATATCATGCTGCAGATGCCTCCAGCAGCACTGGATTTATGTACCCAGAAACATCTTTATGAAATGAACTCCCTGAAAATCCCCCAAGCAGGAGGCAAGGCATAAAAACTGGCATTAGCATTGAAGGCAGGTTGGGAACGGCTCGAGCCTGCAGACACGGGATGCTCCGGAGCAAAGCAGACTTTGGCAGCGCGACAGTGCTGGTGAAAGAGGAGGTTTGGAGGTTAAAGGGATCGAATCCGGCTGGGAGCAGGAGGGCGGCTGGTTTTGGCTGCGGCGTGCACCGTGCACGCTTCCCCGGGCGGTGATTTGCTGTTTAATCGCAACCCCAGGGTCTCGCTGCAGCGCAGCTCCCGCTTTCCACGCCGCAGCAACGAGCCCCAAATTGCACCGGGGCGGCGAGCACCGCGCAGGATTAAATCACCCCCACGCACGCACTCCGACTTCACTTCTTACGGGTTTGAAATTTTGATTTGTAAAGGAAAGGAGCAACTATTGATCCCTCCGCAGAGAGCAAGGGCGTAGTGCAGCCTCCCAAACAGCTTGCACAAACCAGAGGCGGACAGAGATTATTGGGTTATCTCCCCTCGCTCCCAGCCAGCGCGGGATTTATTCCCCGGTGGTTTATTCCCGAGCTGCCGGTCCCTTTCACGCAGACACCGGAGCCTGTTACGCAGCTCTCCAAACGCTATTCACGGAGCAGGGGTTTGCAGAGCTGCTGTTACACAGGACGGGGATGTGCAAGCTCCCGGTAGGACTCAAAGCCTACCCGAACAAGCAGGGAGCAGTAATTTTGGCTGCAACCCCCTGCTTGCACGCTAACAACTGCGCTGAGCCATCAGGGGTGGGAACCCCCGCTCAGACCCCACCGCAACCCCCCCATCGGGATGCCCGCCCTGCATTGCCAATTCACATCGCACCGCCCAGGATGTGCCCCCCTTTATTTCCCCCCTGCGCTCCCCCCTACGCTTTCCTTTTGTGAGAATTCCCAACCGGCTCCTGTCATAAATAAGATCGGAGACAGAAAACTAATACAGTCCCCGATGCATTATTCATCCCTGGCACTGCTGTTAGGACGGATTTACAACAGCTAATACATGCAAACTAAGTTTGGGCACTAAATAAGAAAATTAAAGGTGGGATAAAAGCTTTTTTTTTAAAAAAAAAAAAAGCGACTATTCAGCATTCCCCACTTATGCAGCTATTGGAGAGGTTTCGGCGTCACTACTGGTGCCTTGGGGAGGGGACAGGACCCCTGTGACCTTCTGGGGGACCCAAAAGTGACGCAAGGCAGTAAAAACCAGCAAGAAAGGGACTGTTTGGGCATTGCACAGACATGCCTCGTGCTGGACATGCACCCTTTGGGGCTTAACCCAGTGTCAGCTCCCAAAAGCCACCGCCGCATCACCCACCCCAGGCACATCGCAGGGGTCTGGCGATGCTCTGTGTCCCCCCCCTCCCCGTAGTACCTGAGCACAGAGGCTGGAGGCATCGAGGACGGTGACCTGGTTGGCACAGCTGGCCCACAGGGTCTCATCCAGCGTCAGGAGGGCTCGCACGGGGCCGGTGCCCACGGCCAGGCGGGTGGGCTGCTCGGCCAGGTCCCACAGCCCCCCTAGGGCAGAGCAGAGAGGCCAGGAGAGGGTGAGAGGAGGCTTGGCAATAGGGAAGCAAAAAAAAAAAAAAAGTGTCTTTTCATGCACCTGGTGGTTTAAACCCAGCTGGAGCATGGGCACACACAAGCAGGTGCCAGCACAGGGCATCCCCACCACCCACTGATGTCCCCTTCAGGTGCTGGGGTCACCTCTCGCCCCCACGCAGCCCCAGATGCCTCCAAGCACCTCGATGCCACCAGCAGGAAAACAGACGCAGGCTCTTCCCCGCGCCACGCCAGGGCACGAAGGCAGCACCCGAGCTTGGGGCACACGGACACCCAGTCCCTTCCACGCTGCCTTCCTCCCCGGCGCTTTGGGAGAAAAATAAAGGACAGGGCAGCGTGGAGGAGCGCGCATGGGCAGCCACCACCCCCAGTTTCTACCCCAAGCCCATCTGCAAAACCCCGGAGCTGGGTGACTCTTTGCTCCTATGCGAAGACCTCAGCAGCTGCAGACAGCTGGGTTTAAATCCTGACGGTGCCACTGCCACACAGCCACCTGCAATGCTCAGGCAAGAAAACAGCACCCACTCCTTGCTGGAAAAGCCAAAATTGCCCCCCCCCCCCCCCCCCCTTTTTTTTTTTTGGCTCTTGAAGTGCTACTCCAGAGCTGATTCATCTGGGGCCAAACTGGAGCATCTGTGAAAGCCATCCAGTCTGGGTTTCCACGAGTTCACCACCACCACCAGCGGGCTGAGAGGCTGCAACAGATAATTGCCCTCACTTTCAAGCGGGCATCCTATTTCCACTGCAATTTTTAAAACCAAACTTCAGGATCCGAGAGACAAAAAAGCCCCAGGCACTCGGAGCTCTGCTCCCATCAGCAGGACACTGCAACCGAGCCGCAGTTCAGCCCCCGCACTGAGCAAATCTTGATGTAGGCGGGCTCGGCTCATAGCTCCACGCAAAACCAAGCTATTTCGGGAAAGCTTTTTTCCTAACGAAGCCACGCAGCAGGTGTGCCGCCACGTGCAAGCTTGCAAAAGATGGGGATAAGAATAAAATCCGCCAGCAGCTTGCTGCCTGCCATGCGCGTTTGTGCAATCAAGGGGAAATTGAAGCCGTGCCGTTAATTTGCCAGCATGCTTGCTAGGGTGGGAAAGAGGGGTGCACGGCACCCAGAAATGCAGTATAAGCAGCTTTGCTGCTTCTCGCTGCAGGTTATCTGAGCTAACGGGAGCTTTTATCCAGAACTGGGCCGGTGCAGCGTTATTTGAGGCCCTTTCCTACCCTCTAGCGATGAAGCAGGGAAAACCAGCTGGGAAAGGCCTCCGAGGAACACAGCTCTGAGCAAGCTGCACCAGAACACCTGGCACAGCTGGAGCCAGCGAAAATAAAACCCAAATCAATCCAACGAAGGAGATGTGCATCATCCCTCGGAGGGGATTGGCTCCGTTTGTAGCACCAAAAAGGTGAATTTGCCATGCAAACAGCTCCAAGGGGTCCCTGCGCACCCGGGAAGGGTCCCACAGTCCCCAGCTGTCTCCACCCTCCAAGCAAACTCTTTGCTGCTGTATCAACCCCTTGCTGGCCACTGAGACCATTCTCTGGGCATTTTCCCCCCAAATCGAGCCCCATTCTTCCTGGCAATGCAAAATACCATTTTCCCCCCCCAGGGTTGCAAGGCAGGGGATGAAATAGTGGGGGGAAAAAACATAAAATGGTGCTTCTATCGCTATTTTAGCGGCCAGCACATCTTAGGCATCCCGCTCTCCGTTTTTTGAGCTGTCACACCAAAAAGCTCAGCCAAAAACACGCGCAGGGGTGCTGCACGCAGCAGCAGGGTGCCCTCACCGTTGTTTCTGGGGTAGGCGGCCACGGTGCCATCCTGCAGCCCCGCAAACAGGTACTCGGGGCTGTGCTTCAGGCAGAGGACAGGCTGCGTGCCCGGGCTCTTGCAGGTCAGCAGGCACTGCATCCCCGTGTCCACGCTGCCGTACACCGCGATGCTAGGGGGGAAAGGGGAGATGCAAGGGCAGGATGGAGATCGGGGAGCGCCGGTCCTCGTTGCCATAAAATTTCGGTGCAAAGCTCTTTGCAGCAATTGCACGCGGAGGAGGACTGCAAGAGCAGCGCGTGCACCTCTCCCCCCCCGGTGCTCACCTGCCGTCCTGCAGTCCCAAGCAAACGGTGGGGTGCAGCACCGCAGGGGGCTGCTCGGTGCCCACCCGCGGCTCCTCGGCCCCCGTCGTGTCCCCCTCGGGCACCTCGGGGATGTACTCCATGCACAGCACCGGCGAGGCCACCGGGAAGGACTTGACCGTCCGTGGCACCGAGCGGTTGAGGGAGAAGATCTCCACCTGCCCCCCTGCACCTTCCTGGCCACCCCCGACCTGCGGGGACCACAAAAAGGTTTTCAGCATATCCTCCGACGGGCTCCCAAGGATAGATGCGACCCAAAGCTTGGGTTTTTGCCCTGTTCTGGGGCTCGTTTTGCTCACCCAGAGGTAGCCCTGCGGCAGCGAGGTGCTGATGGCAGAGAAGCCCAGCAGCGAGGACTGCACGGGGTTGTGCACCGCGGCGCCGAGCTGCAGGAGACACACGCGCAGAGCACCCTGCATGCCCCCAGACAAAGCCCAACCTGCTTTTCTTATTTTTGCCCCCAAAACCAGGACGGATTGCACCAGTTCCTGCCCCTGCAAGCAGCTCGGCCACCCGCTCCCAACCAGTCCACCATGGGATTTCAGTCTTTATTCCCCCAAAAAACAAACCTGAAGGGGAAGGAGAGGAGGTTGGACACCGCCTTTACCTGCAGATCAAGGGCCTTGGAGAAGGCAGGCATGTGGCAGGAGAGGATGGGGCACCAGAAAGGAGCTTTGCTCTTCTTGTCTTCATCAGGACAGAGCCAGCCAGGCTGGTTCTCCTCCCCTGCAGAGAGCAGAGGAGTTTGAGGATGGCCGAGACATCCCCAGCCTCCCTCCCAGAGTCAGCAAGTTTGGGGTGCAGCAGGACAAGCAACACCACCCACCCCAGCACCAGCTCCTGGGATGCGTTAAACACCCCGTGCCCCAGCACGGCCTCACATCTGCGACCCCAAGCCACCACCACCACCCATGGGGGACCTGGGGCTCATCCCAAAACTTTCTCCAAGCTCTCGCACCTCACTGCAGTGCGCAGCCGAGCAACCGGATTGAGCAGCGGCAAAAAAAAGCCCCCAGAAAACCACTATATATATATATACACACATATATATACAAACACACATAAGGGAGGAAAAAACCTAATGCGTTTCTTCACATTAGGCTTTAATGCGTTTTCATTTCTAACTCGTGGATACAGGATTATGCCCCAGGCATCCCAGATTAAAAACACCACAAACTGTTAAAAACGAGAGAATCAAAATTCATTTGAAGGCGTATTTGAGTGCTTGGATCCCCCCTGGGCTGGAATGATTTCTCTTTCTTCTATTAAACTTTTTTTTTTTTGCTGCAGTGGCTCATGAAGTTAAATAGGAATAGAGACAGAGGTGTCAGGAGGAAGGGCTCCTCCCTTGCTTAGTTGCCCCACTTCATGGGAAAACAGGGCAGTGACACCACCAGCACAAGACCAAGCTGAGATCCATCACCACGCATCCCAGAGGTGCCACCTAAGAGCATCAAAACGCAAAGCGTTTTGAGGAAGAAACACCATTTCCCATCATTTCCCACTTCCAGCCAGTGTGCAAACCAACCAAAAACTTCTCCCACCGCCTTGGTCTAACTTTTTCCCTGCTACCAGTCTCACGTCAGGATGCAAACCCCTCCCTGCTCCTGGATGGTCCTTCAAAAGCACGAGCCACCCCAGCCATCTACTCACGCAGCCCGATCTTGGCCAAGTGCAGGCGGTTCACCCAGGAGATCTTGCTCAGGGGGTTGGGAGTGATGAAGACCACCATGACACTGATGGGGCGGCCAGACCTGCCCGGGGGAAAAAAAAGTCATTGGGTTGTCTTCAGCCTCTTCTTCTTCCTCTCCAAGGGTGGACGTAGCATTTGGGAACCCACTTGTCCGGCTTGCCGGGCAGCAGGAGACGGAGGCGGCACTTGTTGGCAGAGTGGATCTCCTCTTCCTTCACCTTCATCATCCTCTGCAGGGCCAAGCACCAGTCCTGGGCCACCGTCATGTTCAGGTTCTGGGGAAAGCCAGGAATCATGGACATGTCACCAAGGAGCCTGAATCCCCAGGCTTCACCCGCAGGGATGCTGCGGAGCTCAGAAGGGGTGACGGGTCCCCAGGGGCTTATCACAGACCACCCAAGCGAGCCCCCTGCCTCTCCCCAGGCCAGAGCTCGGAGCGTTGTGCCCAAACCATGAGTTTTGCTCGTGGTTTGGCATTTAGGTACCTGGTAGGTGCCGTGCAACGTGCTGATGAGAAGGGTGATCTGCTCCACCACCGCCAGGTCCTTCTGCAGGTCCTGCAGCTCCTGGAAAAGCCGCGGCGGCCCCAGGTAGACTTTATCTTGGGGGTAAGGGGGGAAAAAAAAAGGGAGAAACGGGGTCCATGGGCAACGCTGCTTCCCATCCCACCAAAACTGGGCAGACGCAGGGATGGGTGCTCACTGTGCGAGGCCGGCCCGGCGGGCGCGTGCTTCTTGGCGCCGGCGTTGTGGATGACCACGTTGTCCTTGTCGTAGGCACCGCTCTCCTGCCCCACCTCCACCACCTGCACCTGCGGGAGGGCCGTGCTCCACTTCACCACGTATTTGGGGCCCAGGGGCACCAGGCTGCTAATTTCCAGCTGGCCTCTGCCAAGGGAGGATGCAAAAAGCACATAAATGGGCAGCTGGTGGTGCTCACCCTGCAAACCCCATCGGTTCCCCTTGCAAAAAGCAGATGGTGAGCTCTGTTTGCAACCCCACAGCGCGCCGGTGCATGCCTGCACCCCCAAACGTGGGGCACGCAAATGCAAACCACACTCTGCACCTACCTTGGATTCACCGGCCTGGATTGGGGGGAAATGTTAATAAAAAAGCATTACTGGGAGTACGGAGAGGTGTTCCCCTTTGCAGCACCCACCTCCGCTGGGCCACAAGGTCCCAAAACCCGCAGGAGCTCCCGCAGCATCACAGCACGGATGCTTTGCCTCATCTTTGGGGCAAAGCAGCCCCAAACTTGGGCTTACTCCCCCAAAACAAGGTGAAGTGGTTTGCGGGGGTAAAGCTAGCAAAACCCACTAAGCCCAAAATCAAGGTGAGGAAGGGGAGAGGTGCTGGGGGGTCACCGCACCAGCGCTTTGCAAGGTAATTTTGGGGTGCAGGGCTGCTGGCACGTACTTGAAGTTGATGTTGGCACAGACCAGCATGTCGTTGAGGAGGAAAACCTTCCGCTCCTTGGACTTGATGAGCTGCCCCCGGTCACCGTACACCGTCTCCGTCAGCGTCTCGCAGAGCAGGAGCTGCCGCTGCCCCGAGCTCAGCAGCTGCAGAGGGGATGGAGCAGGGGGGGCTCAGCCCTGGGGCTCCTGCTTGCCTCCTGCCCCCTCGTTTGGGCTGCTTCAGGCTTGTGCAAGGCTTTTCCCATCCCCAGGGGCATGCACTGCTCCAAGCTCTGCAGAAACGGCCGTGCAAAACGCTCCAGCTCGGCACAACACAGTCCGTGGTGCCCCTTTGCACCACAACGCAGCCACTTTGCACCCTCTGCTTCACACCACCAAGAGCAAAGAGCCCTAAAGGACCAATGTGGCCCTTTTGCTGTCCCTCCTGGGTCTCTTTGTCCTCTGTCCCTAAATTGCGGCCACAGGGCCAGGCTGCAAAGGCCACCACGTGCTTCCAGCGTGGCCCAGGATGTGTTGCAATAGCTTCACGCAGGGTTTTCCACCAGCGGTTGCAAAATCAAGCAGAGGGATGGAGGGGAGGAGGCAACAGAAGAAAAAGCAGCTCGCCCTTGCTTGCCCTTCAGCCTGCTCCTGGAAGGCTGGTGCCGAGAAGGGGAATTTCCAAATCGCGGGCTTTTATTTTTGCTTTTGCTAAATGCCATTGTTTCAGGGAAGAAGGGAGCCTGGCTTCCCCAAAACCCCCTCCTGGGAGCCCTGACACCACAGCACTTCTGCGAACACCAGCCAGAGGGGACGGATGCAAACCCAGCCCCAAAGCCACCCGTCGCAAGGGGATGAGGAGGAGCAGCGAGGCCGAAGGACACACCTTGTTGAGGCTGCTGCGGTCGCTGACGCTCTTGCTGAGCTGCTGGATTTCGGCCACCTGGTCGGCCACGCGTTTCTGCTCATTGAGCTTCTCCGCCAGCGTCTCCAGCTCGGTGAGGGCCAGCTGGAGGGACAGGCGGTCCGCGTGGCCCTTGGGGGTGTTCT